>CALNXI010001128.1:58356-88781 GCA_942486025.1 Porites evermanni | reverse complement strand
GGGGGGGGGGGGGAAGGGTTGGGAGCAAAAAAACACTTTTAAAGCACAAGCCACAATAGCAAGGAAACAAAAATGTAATAGCCTTAGGACACCCTTTATATCTCTACTTAAGACATCTCAAGTTTAAATCAACTTAAGTTAATTTAGCCATGTTTAAACTAAACAGTTAACTGTTGTGCGAACGTTCTTTCAGTTGGAGCATTACATCAAAGGTGGAACAAGCCCAACCAGTGGAGGGTACACAAGTGGCTTTGGAGCTGGTGACCAATCAGTGGATGGTAACGTTGTCCAACAGGTTGCTTACCTCAAGAACAAGCTTGAGGAAGAACATACGAACTACAAGCGCAAGCTTCAGGCATATCAGGATGGCCAACAGAGACAAGCACAGTTAATTCAAAAGCTGCAACAAAAGGTTTTGCAGTACAAACGCAAGTGCGGCGAGTTAGAAAATTCTGTGAATGAGTCAAAAAGCTCTGAGGAGGATGCAAAGAAAAAGGTGTGGTACTATCATAGGGAATTCTGTGTTAGAGGCAGCTTGAACCTTTTTAAGACAGGACTTTTACCGCATTACCATACAGCTTTTAGTGGATATTAATATAGTAGCTTTTCTGTGTACATTTAATAATGTAGGTTCAGTAGATGTACATGTACATGTACCCATGTAAATGACCAGACCAATTAAATCCAGGGAGTTTTTTTCATAGTCAAAAAGGAAAGTGATGTGAAAGGGATCATTGCCAATGTTGTGATCATCCCCATTGCAGAGTTCATCTCCTACTGTCTCCTACTGTAATAGTTACTTTCTATTCCTAACCTTGTCCCCTCCCCCCCCTTAGCTTTCCCTTTGTTGCTCTACTCCTGTTCTCTCTTAACCTGTTAATTGAGTGATGTCTTTGACCTGGTGGAGGGGGGGGGGTTGTGGGGGGGAAGGGAGGGCTGTTCTCATTGCTGTGCTCCTAGGAAAATTGAAGGGAGCCCAGTGCTCCGAGCCTGCAAAATCTAGGGTGCCCAGCATGTGATTTGTATGAAAAAAATTAAGATTTTCTAGTCACCCGAGAACAATTATTTGGTGCCAGACCCCACTGGGCTCTGCTAAAGCCAGCCCTGGTCCTACATGTAATGCAGTAATTGCATGTTCATACAGTCAAAACCGTGAACAATGGTCACCCTTAGGAAATGGACAGGTGGCATATACATACAGGGTGATTGCTATATACAGGCAAGGTTTCAGCCAGAAGGGTGTCCAGCCATCCCATGGGCACCCATTTTTGGAAGAAATACAAGAAAAATTCACTTAATCTCTCACAATTGTATGGGGTAACGTGCCTTCTGGATGGCCAGTTTTCAATGTCTGGCTAAAAAGCTGTTTACCGGGCCATTATTATGCAGGTAGGACTGTACCAGGCAACTTAAAATCACATTCAATTGACAGACCTGGGTTTGGGCCTGTACAGTTACATGAGTGTAAATTTGCATCCTGCTCATGTAATTTTAACTAAGATGGGACTTGTGTTACATCTGACTTGCACCTTGTCTTGTAGCTTGAAAGTGCAACAGTGACACTGAAAGAGCAAGAAGCCAGGCTGAAGGAAACAGAAGATGAACATTCTAGTGATCTGGAGAACTCTCTGATCAGACTTGAAGAAGAACAACAAAGGTGAACTGTCATGATTTATTTATTACTCATACATGTAGGTGTTGATGACCAAGGAGGAAATTACAAATAAACAGCTTATGTAGCAGTTTTGGATGCTGTAGTACAATGTAGTTACATGTACCATAGTAGAACTCTGCTAACAAAAGTCCTGAGAGAAATGTAAAAGAGTTTAACTTAATGGGGTTTGGAGTTAGCAGGAGAAAATGTACTGCAATTCAGACATAGAGAAAGTAAAAAATTAGTAATCATCTGAGTTAAAATTATCGGTGTTGTTTTGTGCCAGATGAATATACTTTGATGCTGTCTGAGTTTATAACAAGTGGCTAGTGTTTCATAGTCTGTAAAGCAATATGTAAATTGTATGCAGGGTTGTCAAAAGTAGCCGGCTGCTGGTGAAAATCGCCACCTACTTGGTTAGTATCCGCTGGCTACTCTGCTTGGCATTTCTTTGCAGATGACGTTTTTTAAATAAAATATCCCTGGACTAGCCGCTTACTTTCAGAACTCAGCCATCTACTTCAAACTTTTCTGACAACCCTGTGTATGTACATGACTTGTTTCTCTGTTGCGCCAACAGAAGTGCCAGCCTTCAACATGTCAACAATATGCTGCGAGAACAGTTAGAACAAGCAACATCAGCCAATCAACAGCTAACTTATAGTTATAGAGCTATATTGTTGCATGGCAATGCAAATGGATGGTTATAATGTATAATTCATATACTCTGTTGTCAGCAGGTTTTCTTGACTTATTTGCAAGCACTTCCCAGCTTTTAATTCATTTGTAATATTAAGTTTCCCTTATTCAAACCAAATATTATTTTAGTCTTTTTTCATTATTTTCCTTTTCACGAAATTGAGTGCAGAATTTTAGCAACCCCATTTAGCTGATAACAAGTTTTTCCACTTGTTTTATAATACACGAAAATGTGAGGGACACAGTTCTTGATATCATTTTGGGGATTTTTGACATCTAAATCTGCAAAATTGAGATAATAGCTTCCAAGATGAGATACCTTAATAGTGTAGGTTGTTTTGCTAAAAGTTATATCAGCTTTGGTGAAAAAGCAATTTTCCAGCAATAAATTATGCATGGAGTTTAATTTGTATTCTTTGTGGTGGAAGATATGATAATCGTAACTTGTTAATAAGGTGATATGAAAATCTCATTGTTGTTTTATAGTGTAGTAGCTCAGGAACTGCAATTAGTCTTCGTTGCATTTCCAGTTTAATAACTACCAGTATATTGTGATGACTTAGATTAGGCTGGGTATAAGCTGAAGTGATTTATCAACAACAGACATTGTATTTCTTTGTCTTGAAATCATTGAAAGTGGCATTCACATGGAAATATCCAGCTTTGAACAATATTGCATCGTGAAAGTAAGGCAAATGAGGCTCTTGAGTTAGGAATAAAGGATATTATTTTCAGTTGTTAGCACAAGTATTAAAAAAGGGCTATATTACAGACTTCCTCTGTATTTTTGCCAAAAAACAGCCCAGTATGTTAAAAAAAGGCTCATACTGTCTGGTTTCATTTTCAAGGGAGTCATATTTAAGTCAGGTGATATTTTGGTAGGCATTTCTACAACTATTATTAGACAAAAAATATTGTATTAACAAAACAGTAGGTCTGGGTACCTGCACCATAATTAACACATAAATTTTAATCATGAAGATGTAGTTAGATAGTAAAGTTAGGCTAGTGTTGAACACTTTCAAGGCTAGAGTCAGAAGTGGCTATTGTGAGGTTGCACAGGAAACAGAATTTAAATCGGCTGTCCAAAACAGTCCTGCCATGCAATTCAATGCAACTTTGACCCAGCTACCTTTTACACTGTACCTGATTGGCTTTATTCTAAGGTAATGGGACATCAAGAAAGGAGGTGCACGTGAGGCTGAAACTGGTGCAATGCATAACCTTGACAACCCTGAGAGTGACACCCACTCAGGCGCCATCACACTGCTAACCAGTGGAACTTAACATTACTTACCACATACATACCAGGGGGGGAAGGGTTGGGAGCAAAAAAACACTTTTAAAGCACAAGCCACAACAGCAAGGACACAAAAATGCAATGGCCTAACCTCAACTGAAAGGCTGTAAAAACACATAAACCCCTACAAAGCAATTAGGACACACTTCATATCTCTACCTAAGACATCTCAAGTTTAACTCAACTTAAATTAATTTAGTCACATTTAAACTAAACAGTTAGAGCGGTTTTCACTTGACTGTCGTAAAACCAAAACCAAAGTAAATACACTAGCCAACCAAAGGGCGTAGTAAAACCAAAACCAATTATTTTCGACAGTCAAGTGAAAACCGCTCTAACTGTCGTGTGTTGTTCTTTCAGTTGGAGCATTACATCAAAGGTGGAACAAGCCCAACCAGTGGAGGGTACACAAGTGGCTTTGGAGCTGGTGACCAATCAGTGGATGGTAACGTTGTCCAACAGGTTGCTTACCTCAAGAACAAGCTTGAGGAAGAACATACAAACTACAAGCGCAAGCTTCAAGCATATCAGGATGGCCAACAGAGACAAGCACAGTTAATTCAAAAGCTGCAACAGAAGGTTTTGCAGTACAAACGCAAGTGCGGCGAGTTAGAAAATTCTGTGAATGAGTCGAAAAGCTCTGAGGAGGATGCAAAGAAAAAGGTGTGATACTATCGTAGGTAATTCTGTGTTAGAGGCAGCTTGAACCTTTTAAGAGGGGACTTTTACCGCATTACCATACAGCTTTTAGTGGATATTAATATAGTAGCTTTTCTGTGTTAGTACATTTAATGTAGGTTCAGTATATGTACATGTACCTGTACATGTTGGGCATTTCTGTATTTGAGCTACTGAGTAGATGTACATGTAAATGACCAGACCAAATAAATCCAGGGAGTTTTTTTCATAGTCAACATGAAAAGTGATGTGAAAGGGCTCTTTGTCAATGTTGTGATCATCCACATTGCAGTGCTCATCTCCTACTGTCTCCTACTGTAATAGTCACTTTCTATTCTTAACCCTGTCCCCTCCCCTCCCCCTCTTAGCTTTCCCTTTCTTGCTTTACTCCTGTTCTCCCTTGACCTAGCTGTTAATTGAGTGATGTGGAGGAAAAGGGCTCTGCTCTTAGAAAAATTGGTCATCCAAGAACAAACTTGGCTCTGCTGGCGCACAGCCCTGGTCCTACATAAAATACAGTAACGGTCACCCTTGGGAAATGGAAAGGTGACTGTTACATAAAAGGTGATTGCTTTATACAGGCAAGGTTCTAGCCAGAAGGGTGTCCAGCTTTCCTATGGACGCCCATTTCTGGAAGAAATACAAGGAAAATTCCCTTAATCTCTTATACTTTTATGGGAAAACATGCCTTCTGGATGGCCAATTTTCAATGCCTGGCTAAAAAGCTGTATACAGGGCCATTATATGCAGGTAGAACTGTACCAGGCAACTTAAAATCATATTCACTTGACAGACCTGGGTTTGGGCCTGTATAGTTCCATGAGTGTATTTTGCATCCTGCTCATGTAATTTTAACTAAGATGGGACTTATGCTGTAAACAGACCACTTTTCTTATTTTTAGTTTGTTTATTTAATGAGAAGATGAAAGGAAAAATGTAACTAAAGTGTTCTCATTCAGCCACTGTTACATCTGATTTGCACCTTGTCTTGTAGCTTGAAAGTGCAACAGTAACACTGAAAGAGCAAGAAGCCAGGCTGAAGGAAACAGAAGATGAACATTCTAGTGATCTGGAGAACTCTCTGATCAGGCTTGAAGAAGAGCAACAAAGGTGAACTGTCATGATTTATTTATTACTCATACATGTAGGTGATGATGACCAAGGAGGAAATTACAAATAAATAGCTTATGTAGCAGTTTTGTATGCTGTAGTACAATGTAGTTACATGTACCATAGTAGAACTCTGCTAACAAAAGTCCTGAGAGAAAGGTAAAAGAGTTTAACTTAATGGGGTTTGGAGTTTGCAGGAGAAAATGTACTGCAATTGAGACATAGGGAAAGTAAAAAAATTAGTAATCATCTGAGTTAAAATTACCGGTGTTATTGTGTGCCAGACAAGTATACTTTGGTGCTGTCTGAGTTTATAACAAGTGGCCAGTGTTTCATAGCTGGCTGCTGGTGAAAATCACCACCTACTTGGTTAGTATCGGCTGGCTACTCTGCTTGGCATTTCTTTACAGATGACGTTTTTCAAATAAAATATCCCTGGACTAGCCGCTTACTTTGAGAACTCAGGCATCTACTTCAAACCTTTCTGACAACCCTGTGTATGTACATGACTTGTTTCTCTGTTGCGCCAACAGAAGTGCCAGCCTTCAACATGTCAACAATATGCTGCGAGAACAGTTAGAACAAGCAACATCAGCCAATCAACAGCTAACTCTTGATATCCAAAAACTGACAGCTGATTGGAACAAAGCAAGAGAAGAGCTTGATGCCCGAGATGAGGAGGAGCAGGCGTACTTTGCTAATGAGCATGTGCGACTGATGGACATGTGGAAGGCAATGAACAACTTCAGGCGTCAATTCAATGAGATGAAATCTGCAACACAGAGGTGTGCCTTTGTTAGAATTAGTATAAATAATTCATTTGAATGTCATCATCATAATAATTACCATAACATCAATGATGCCATCAGCTCTCTTGTTCTATCCCCTTGGCCTTCACACTTGATAACCATTTATTGAGTCTGCTTGAATAGTAAATTGACCCCCGAATCTGCAAGCTAGCCCCAAATTTATTATTTGTTCTCATGAGGTATTAAAGAAACTGTGCTTCTAAAATGTGCTTTTTGCAATTAAAGCACAGTAGTGGATGAGTTCTTCCTCTACACCTGAGCTGTTTTGACAGCAGTTATGTCAATCCTTAATTCTTTGAACTTATAAGTTACATGTATTTTATTCATGCTATCATTCACACATAAAATATTGTCTCTAATATATTTTTTGTATGAAATTTATTACTGTTTGCAAAGGACTAAGTGGTATTCCATGTCTTTAGGGACCTGTCTAGTGTAAGAGCAGAGGTTACCAAGTCTGTCCGTGTTGTGCAAGGTGCCTGCATGGACTTGGACAAAAACCTTCGAGGCATGGATGCAAATACCCAGAGTGCACTGGAAGATGAGAGGGCTCGACGTCAGAAGGTAACGCTACAGAAGCTCTTGATTTCCCCATTTTTTATTGGCTAGGCTTATCACCTCTGACTTGCAGTGGTATTTTCTGGTTATTCACAATTCGCTCTTCTCCTATGATACTCCTTGTTTGCCCCCAAAGTTTGTACAACCTCTCTTTTTTTTTTAATTTCCAGCTCTCTTTTAGGTGTGCGCAACTTAACTAAGGTATTCTGATTTCTTACGTTGTCTCCTCTCTTATAGACTGAAGAGCAATTGCGTGAAAAAGTTCAAGAGTTTATTGAGCTTCAAAACAAATTTGACCACGAAAAAGCTGATTTAATGGTCAAGTAAGTGAAACGTCAACTAAAGAGCAATCTATTATAAATGTCGTTAACTCAAAACGAGAGTTATTTCTCCCGCCAATCGCTGAAGGAACAGATAATCAAATAAGCCAATCACTTTTCGATGAGAAATTCTCGAAAACGCGTGTGACGAAGTCATGAATGGTTTTGCTTCCCCCAATCAGGACACATGCTGATATTCAAATAAGCCAATCAATTTTCGAAGAAAAATTCCTGTTGCTGGCGCCCAGTGCACGAAAACGCGTGTAACAAAGTCATGATTGGTATTGCCAGTTTGACACAAGCTGATATTAAAATGAGCCAATATTACATCTCCGAGAAACTTTGTGTCAATTAAAAGGGATTTGTAACGAAATTTATCAAAATTCAGACATTAGGAAGTGTAACAAAGTCATGATTGTTTTTGCCAGTTTGACACATTAGCTGATATCGGAATGAGCCAATATTACATCTCAAGAACTTGGTGTCAATTAAGAGGGATTTGTAACGAAATTTAACAAAATTCAGACATTAGGACGTGCCACAGTCGATTGAGTGGAACATAAAAAAAACGCTTAATACCTTTAAAAAAGGCATAAATAAACACATCGGTTATAATGGAAGGTACGAAAGGTCACACTTGAAGACTATTATAACAGATGACACTGTCTTTTTGAGGACGTCACTTTTTATCCTAACAGTTTTTCGAAGGTCATTTTTTGTTCTTTGTAACGTTTGTTAAAATGCTTGCGAGACCTGTTTGTTTGAGGCGAAGTTGTGATAGTAACTCCGTTGTAACGAAAAACTTATTAATGTACTATCATTTGTAAACAGAGTCAAGGATTTGAAAAATGAAAAGGAAAAGCTGCAGGCCCAGTTGAGCGCCACAGAGGAGACTATGGCTAGTTTACAAAAGAAGATTCATGGCTTGGTGAGTGTTTTGCCTTTCATCTTGGTGTCAGTAAAATCTCGACTAAGGTCCGAACTAATGTTATTGTTTTGCGAACGCAAAGCATTAGCAGAGACTAATCAAGTCAATCAAAGCATGCGCATATAAAAAAAGAAAGCTTGCTTTCTTTAAGTCATAAAACGCATGTTTTTAAAAGACCTAAAGGTCTTCTATGCAACCTGTGTTAGCGCCAGTACCTGTAAAAAAATATTTCTGACTATACATGCATTCGGTTAGCATTTCTTTGTAAAAAGCACAGCACGCGTTTATTACAGTGTTTTTGTTACCTTTGATCACATCTCTGATCACAAATCCTAAGTTTTTAAAACAATAACAGCCGATTTGTTGTGAATATGCAAAATGCCTCGGGCCCTTTGAAAAACTGAGCTCTGTAAGTCCACGTCGCGAGTGACGATAGCAATCTCAGCCATAACAACAACGTTTTCCTCATTTTTCAATTTTAGGAAAGTGGTTTTGCAAGACAGTCTGAAGAGTGGGAAAACCAAAGCGAGGCTAGCCTCGCTGCCATGAGGGAAGAAGCAGAAATCCTTCAAAGCACTCTGCGCGAAATCACCCACGCCGTGAAACAGGACGCCGATACCACGTCCAGGCTGCTTGGGTCCCCAGGTGGAGACATCGAGGTTGTAGATGCTGGATTGCTTGATTCAGCCGAGGATGATTTCTTGAGTAAGAGACCTATTTCACCATCCCGCGCCGCTCGCCTGCGGTCTTCATCACCCACTCGTTCCAGATCTCCTGCTCACTCTGACAACGCCCTGGCAACTGTTCATTCAGCCATTCAGAAGAAAAACATGCAAGTTATGGTAAGTCGATATTACAATTGTAGTCTGCGTAAAAGGCGTTCGAATTCTGGCAGGTGAGAAGGCAAAGATTTCAACGTATCAGAAACCGATAAATTTTTTGAAGTGAATACTGTTTTTACCAAAAAAAAAAAGCGTCGAAACATTTTTCTGCTTTCCGTATTTTAAACTTAGGAAATGAAGAGCAAGGTGGAGGCTGCTCGAGATTCAGAAAAGAAAACCAAGAAACAGCTTGATGAGACAGAAAATGAACGAAGAAGACTTGAAAAGGCACTCTCCAGTGCCCGCGATGAACTGGACTCCACGTACGTATACAGTAGGGATTATTATACGTTTCTGGAAAACTGCCAAACTACCCCCTCCCCTAAGCCAATTCTGAGTGAGAAGTAAGTGTTAATGTTGGCTTAGGGGAGGGGTAGGGGGGCAGTTTCCCACAACACATAGTTACAGGTGAAGGGTCTGCCAAGGTTCTGCTGGCCAAATTTGCGTTTTCAATGCTTTTAGAGCCCATTTTACCCGGAAAGCTAAGTTAAAGCTGGTTAACTTGCGACTGCTGCTCTCTTTACGGACACCTCTAGAAGACGTCACGGGCTTCTAGAGTTGGTCCCTTCCTTTCTTTACTCAATCCCTTCATTTGACTCCATAAGACTAAAAAATTTTGGGAAGTTGTCCAGTGACCGCTATGTAGAGATTTGACTGTATTGTGGTCTTGGAGTGAAGGGGCTAACTTGGTTGCCATTTTTCTTTGTTTTAGCCGTCAGAAAGTGTCCGAGGTGAATCAAGACCGTGAGCGATTCAAGGCGCATTCAGATGTGCTCGGCACTGAGAAGCAGAATCTAGAAAAGCAGCGCCAGTCGATGGGCGAACAGATTGAAGGTATGGGAGCAGAAATTGAAAGGCTGCAGGCCGCAAACACCGAGCTTCAGCGCCAGCGAGATAACCTGGAGGACGATAAAGACGATCTAGGACGTGAGAGAGAGCGACTGGGCAAAGAAGTACTGCGGACCAATCAAGTGATTGAACAGCTTGAAACGAAGCAGTCGTCTCTTAAGGAAGAGATTGTCACGCTGAAGGAACAGTTGTCACGCGCCTTGTTGGACAAAGAGGTACTAGACCAAGAGAAGGCGCATGTTAGCGAGACGCTGTCGAAGTCAGAGCTGCAGAAGGCGGAACTAGAACTGGAGATTAACAAGATGAAGTCAGAAGAGATAGCGCTGCGTGACGCATTGGTGAAGTTGCAGTCGCTGAACGAAGGGCTTGGGCAGGACAAGATTGAGTTGAACAAGATTATTAAGCAGATGGAGATGGATAAGTCGGCCCTCAGCCAGGATAAGCGAGAGCTGGAAAACGAAAAGAACAGCATTAGGCAGGAACTCATCCGTGTGGAGCAAGAAAAGGTGGGTGAATAAACAAATTGTACGAAGTCTAATATTGTTGATTGGTCGACTGGCGAAGAAAGGAAGGAAACTTGACTACGTTGGCCAGCTTGTAGAAAGGAAAAATGGACTGGTGTTAGTTTTATAACTCTAGCCATTTTTTAATAGGCAGATCGCATTAGTCAATTCTATGCCAAGGTACTTCAAATCATCAATAGCATCCCATCATCATCAATCGCATCCCCTTAATTCTTTATACGTGTAACGTGCCATCCCATCATCACTTTGTGAGAATTTAATATAATTGCGCCCCACTCTTATTCTGTTTGCGTAGATTTCTTACTTGTTTACTTATTCTCAATTCATTTCTTCTTTCACATAGGTTGACTTAGACACAGAGAAATCAACTCTCGATCAAAACCTTAGCCTACACGAAGCAAGCAGAGAAAAACTCGAACAAGAGGTCATCTCGTCCAACCGAGAAAAAGCCGAACTCAGCGAGGCTCTTAATCAAGTTAGCAGAGAAAGGGATTCCATCTACGATGAGTTGATGACAACCCGCCGTGATGTGGAAAGACAGAGTTCGAACGTAGTACGTTTGGCGAAAGAGAAGGAGGAACTGACGCGAGAAAAATCCAGCTTGCTGGTGCAGGTCAACTCTAGCGAGCGAGAAAACCGTGGCTTAGCCGAGAATATTGCAAGCTTGAAGAGCGAGAAGGAGTCGCTAGAGACAGCTTTGTACGACCTTCAGCAAACCGCTACTAAGCTTGAAGCGCGCAAAGAGGCACTTGAAGCCGAAAATCAAGAACTTCTGCTCGCCAAGGAAGCGTTGACTGTCGACCTACAACGCGTGCGCAAAGAGAAAGAGATTGAAGAGGCGAAGTTGTTGAAAGACAAGGAGCTGGTCGAGCAGAGACTGGGTCAGACACAGCGTGATGGCGAGGTTGCTTTGAAGAGAATGGAACAAAAACATGAAGAAGAGACAGATAAGTTGAAGCGAGAGAAGGAGAGCACTCTTTTGCAAGCCAATCAGGAAAAAGAGGAAGCCATTTCAATGCTCAAGAATGAAAAGGAAGAGTTAGGGCAAAGGTAGTTTTGAAATTGTTTTTGTGTTTCTTGTTGTCAACTTTGATTTCCCTTATTACGCTGGTTTGTGAGGACCTGAATACTCCTCTCTCTTCGCCTTCTACTTCCAAACCTTCTCTACATTATTTTACTCAAACAAACCCAATAACTAGATGATCGACCACCAATTCTTATCCAGGGGCGCGTTTCTCGAAAGCCCGATAATTAACAGGATCGGAAAGGTGATGTTGTTTATATTCAAAGTCGAGGTTTAAACAGGTTTGCACATGATATAATAAGACTATTAGTTGTTGAAACAAAATGGACTAGTTTGTTAGCTTGGACCCTCGCTTTTATTCTATTGATTGTTATTGATTTCGAGCCCAAACGGTTACCGCGACTTTCGAGAAACGGGCCACAGATCCAAACTGGGCCCTCTTTGTGCAAGTGAGAACGATATTGTATTGTGTAAAGAAAGTTAGAGAAAAGTAGGATGAGAAAGAAGACCCCCTTCGATTAGCTCCGATTGCGTGACAGATTATTTGATTGCGTGGCGTTTACTGTTTCAGACTCGAGCGAGAGAAAGCCATACTTGTGAACGAGGTTGCCTTGGTTCAGAAGGAACGTGACGATCAGTTGTTAATGGCTGAGAATGAGAAGCAAGAGGCACTTCATCTGGCAGCCAATGAGAAAGGCACGCTCCTGGACAAACTGAACAAAGCACATGGCGAGGTGGAAAACGCACACGTTGAAATCGACAGGATTAAGCGTGACGCTTTCAGCCGCGCTGAGCAAGACAAGGTACTCGCA
Organism: Porites evermanni; assembly: GCA_942486025.1. Lineage (NCBI taxonomy): Eukaryota > Metazoa > Cnidaria > Anthozoa > Scleractinia > Poritidae > Porites > Porites evermanni. The sequence continues at coordinate 76,635 of CALNXI010001128.1, read as the reverse complement.
GGGTTCCTTCACCTAGCCTTAGTGGCACACTCTAATGGGTGACCAAGGTCAATTTTCCCTCAACAGTATCAATACATATTTAAGAGAAGAGGTTTTGAGAATTAAAGAAATGATCACCTAAGGGAAAATATGTTAGCAAAAAGGTATTTTCTCGTGCTTTGGCGGAGACATTTAGTACAGAAAATTCCAAAAGTCAAAGCGAAAAATCAAAACGAAACGAAAATTTTGTCCGAATCAGCGTTGTGAGGTGACAGGTTTTTGGAATTTTTTGTACTAAAAGAGAAAATACTTTGATCTCTAAACAGAAGCTCCCAACTAAACTTTCAAGGAAATGAATGAAATCAGTTCGGAGAATTTGTGTGTGGAATTTGGGGCTTAAAGTTGTTAAGAATCAGCTTTGGTAAACACTATCGCACGTCCTCTTCGGCGTGAGCTAAACCCCCTTTTGTAGCAATGGCGCTGAAACATCCCGGAGCACTAGTTCAGCGCCATGCCATTGTCCCTTGTTTCTCTTTTCTACACCTTCAGTTTCATTTTTCCCAAATCCTGTCAAACCTAGACTTCCCTGTTGAATTAAATAAATCAAAAACTATCTATTGACTGTTTTGCAAGGTAAGACCTTTCTAATTTTCCTTATTGATATTTTTCTTTTAGGGCGCTATCGCTCAAACCCAAAACGAATTAAGAAATACAAGAAGCAAACTTGAAGACGTCAAGTAAGTAGACTAGCCTTTCTCCCTCAACCGCGGCAGGATCAGCTTAGTCAACAGAGAGATTGACTGCAATGCGGGAGGTCGCGGGTTCGATTCCCCTTACCGGATCAAAACTCAGGGTCGTAACATAACTGAAACATAACTTAACATAACTGAAAAATGAAGGTGCTGTCTTTATAGTGGACCTTCGCGTGGCTCAGATGACCACTTAAAACGGCGTCTCCATTAGGATACTTAGAAATAATTGTGTCGTCAATAAGTAATTGCTTACCAAATACATTGACACTAAAGGGCTTTTTTCCCCTTTCCTCTCCTCCTCCCTCTACTCCTTTGATTCGTCACGGTCTCTCCCCCGGGGAGTGAACTTAGGCAATTGCCAATGTGCTATAATATGCTCATTTTAAAGTGTTGGTTTTAGTCCCAGAAACCCTATAGTGACAACAATTAAATGACGTTCTATTTTCTCTTGTTAGCAAACGTTATCAGGCAGAAGTGGCGGAATTGAAGAACCATATTAAAGACTTGGAGCGTATCAAAGAAAATACTCTGAGGGAGGTCAGCGAGCTTAAACTTCAACTCAAGATGGCCGAAGAAGCTCGCGATGGAGTCCGTCGTGAGCTTATCGATGCTCATCGGAAAATCCGAGAGGGCGAAGAAGCTCGAGAAGTCGCTCGTAAAGAGAATACTGATCTCAAGAGACAACTGAAGGACGAAGAGCGTGAGAAACAAGCGGTACAAGAAACTGCCAATGAGTTGAGAGGAAAGGTGAAGAAATGCGAAGCAGAGAAGACGAATTTAAGAAGGACTCTCGACGAGGCTGGCCAGAAGATCACTTCCCTCGAGGAGACTAAGGCTGCGCTGCAGAAGGAGGCTGGGGAACTGAGAGCGAGTTTGAGAGAGGTGGAAAAGGCGAGGTTAGAGGCGAGACGAGAGCTTCAACAGCTTCATAATCAGGTGAGTGAATGTACACGGAGCTTTTGCAAAAAAATTAAACATTAAAAATAAAATAGATAAATAACTCTCGAAGTAAATAGTACTTTGTAAAAGTACTGCTGAAGAGGTTCTATTTGAATGATTACATCATAAGATTTCATCCACAGAGTCAGAAGTTAGAACTACGTACTAAATAAATAGTATCATATGAAAGTACTGCTGGAGAGGTTTCATTTGAATGGTAACACCATAGGATTTCCTCCACAGACTCAAAAGTTAGAACTACATACAAAATAAATAGTACCATGTGAAAGTACCGCTGAAGAGGTTTCATTTGGATGGTAACACCATAGGATTTCATCCACAGACTTAAAAGTTAGAACTACATACTAAATAAATAGTACCATGTGAAAGTACTGCTGAAGAGGTTTCATTTGGATGGTAACACCATAGGATTTCATCCACAGACTCAAAAGTTAGAACTACATACTAAATAAGTAGTACCATCTGTAAGTACTGCTGAAGAGATTTTATTCACAGATTCCAAAGTGATTACTCACGATATCTCTCACATGAAGAGCTTCCTTGCAGGCTACAGATTGGAGAAGACCCTACACGATTTTCGACATTTACAATCACTCTTTCGAAAATTACATGCTTAACCTCTTGAATTCTTGCGCCTTTCTATTAGGTTAAGATGCTGGATGGCGAGTGTCTAAAGAGCAAGAAAGAAGTGTCTGATCTTAAAGATCAACTCGCGAAGGACGAGCACCTCATCGATGAACTCCGTCAGGATAACTACAACATGAAACAGAAACTCGTCGAGTCTGAAGGCCAGAAAGAAGGCGCCAAACGTGAAATCCAGAACCTCACGCGAAAGCTGACGGAAACGGAGGAAGACAACCGTGTGAGGGAAAAAGATTTTAACGCTGCCTTGGATGAGGCACACCGCGCGGAACAGAAATCCGCAGACAAGGTTAGGAAAAAAAATGTTCAATATACGTTTTCTTTCCGGAGTTGAGCGGCTTAATTATATCTTTATACGTAAACAACCAGCGGAGGCCCAGTCGTGAGTGCCTTGGACTCCGTATCAAGACGTCCGCGATTAGGCCCTGCTGAGATCATTGTCTTGTGCCGGACCGAACTTTTTTCGAGCCCTGGGAAAATATCAATCCTCTGAAAAAACCTGTCACGGATCATTTTTTTCATGATCGAGCCCTCACCTGCTTTGTATGCGCTTTTTGTAGGTGAAAAATTTAGAGAATCTGCTTGAGAACGCAAGTCAAGACAACAGCGACTTGAAACTGAAACTGTCCGGATCAGAAGGACGAATCACTGGTCTAGAGGCACAGTTAGCACGTATGGAAGGATCAAAGAATGACTTGGAGTTTAAGTTAGCCAGTCTACATTCAACTTTGAGGAGGACTCTTGGTATTAAACCACCTGGTGAATTGAGCGGCAGGTACAACGATAAGATTTATGAAATTACAATCAGAGCTGCAAATAACAGTCGACGTCCGACACTTTCAGACGAAGTGATGTCCGGACAGAGCCTAATCACAGACGATTTTCTTTCTTTGTCCTTTCGACAGTGCGCGAAGAGGGCGTGAGCGAAAAAAGAAAGAAAGAAAAAAAGCAGGAGTAAAATAAAAAACAAGAAAAACGTCTGTGAAGAGGCTAACTTTTAGCGTCCATTTTCTCCTTTCCCATCATCACTTTTCTAAAACGTCAAAATTTTTGATCAAAGAAAAAGATTCCCATGTAATTTCCGATGAATTTACATTCCTCCCTAATTAGGTTTCTTACTCATATTTTTGGTCACTTTCAGAACTCCATCTCCGACTCGTGCTCGTAGCCCGAGCCCTCGTCGCCGTATGTTCGGAAGGAGTCGGTCGCGCTCGCCAGAAAAAACCATGGAGGAAACCGTAGATTCAGGTGACCGCTCCCTGTCTCCTAGCAAAAAGATGTCGCCAATCAAATCGATGGAAATGTCTGGAGAGATCGATCCCGAGACTGTGCGCTCTGCTCTGCGAGATTTTGCCCAGAGTATGAAAGAAGCTGAGCGGGAACGAGACGAGGCGATGTCGAAAGCGAATAACCTACAGCGAGCTGTTGCGGCCATGGAGGAGGAGAAGGGACACACTGAACAACGATTGCAGGCTCTGCAGAAGTCACTTGGCGAAGCGGAGGAAGGTATGTTGATACAAGTCTTTGATTGATGCTGGGTAGCAAAACGTGATACACGATGATGCAAAAATAAGCGTTGCTTAAAGTGGGTCTTTCAAATATCACCCGTACGGCCGAATGAGGTGTTGTTTGTCGTATGCGATGTGTTTGCGATGAGTAGCTTAATCCCAAATCTAATCGAGTAAATTGTTACTGTCATTGAGAAACGTATATTCCGAGTAAATTTCCCAGTAGAGTTTCAGCAGAGGAGACACTCTTGTCACTTCAAACTACAAGAAAAGCCCTAATTTTTTAATTTTTTGTTGCAGGTCGCCGTGGTGCTGATGGTCGTCTAAGCAGTGCCCAGACTGCTCTCATGCTTCAAGAAGAAACCATCAGGCGCCTGGAACGAGAGCGAAAGGGTCTGAACGAGAAAATCTCGGTATTAGATTCCAGTCTTGCTCAGGCCGAGGGCGAGCGCCGTCAGCTACGGGACAAGGTTGCTCAACTTCAACAAAGCGAGGCGAAGAGCGATCAGGAGAAAGAAGCTATGCGCGCGCAGATCGAGAACGCAGAGTCGAGGCTGACCAAAGTTGAGTTGAGGAAGAGGTCTTTGGAAGGTACGTTTTTTTTCACATGAAACTTAAGAAACTTTTTTTCGCATTAAAATAATTCGCATAGAATTCTTAAATAAAAACTTCATAATTAAATTGTAAGCGGGATCACTACTTAAGGATTTCGTTGCATTATGCTGAGGCTTCCTAGTTTTTTTCAGGTGACATCGAAAGGCTACGAATGCAGTCGGGCGAAAGCGAAGCCGAGAAGCTTGCTCTCCGAGAACGTATCGATCAACTAATGCGATCGCAACAAGAACTGGAGTCACGTGCAACGTCTCTACAGCTCACAGTTGACAGATTAACGCTTGCTCTGGCGAAGACAGAAGAAGAGGAACAAGCTTTTAAAGAAAAGGTATGAAACTTTACTGTGAACGTATTAAAACACAATTGAAAATGAGTTAAAAGGAACACAGTTTTTCAGCACTTCATGTGCGAGGTGTCTAAAGGGTTGTTCACTTTTTTTATTTTGTGGATTATTTAACTCATCGGCTTTTGTCTTGGTTGCTAGGTTACTGAACTGTCACTTAGTTTGAATGACAGCAATGCCACATCTCAATCTTTGCAAGAGAGGCTACAGCAAATGCAGCGTGCGCTTACCAACAGTGAGCATGACCGCAAGATCATGGCAGAAAGACTGGAGGCGCTCAAGGCCGCTCAACAAGATGCAAAGAACAGATACAATGTGCAGCAGGACCGCATGCAGCAGATGAAAAATGAACAGGCTGATTCAGAGGTTTGTTAAGTAGGGTGGTCTCCATTTGCTTTGCTCAAACTCTAAAAGAACTGAAAACTCTAGCCCACCATGCGGACGTTCGTAGGGCTTCTTTACGCATTCCTTCTTCCTTCTCGTTTTAGCAGACGTTCGTAGTTTTAGTGGTGATATTTGGAAGAAATGGTTAGCGCAGGAAAATCCTTTCCCTTCAACTATTTAATTGAACACAATTAGAAATTTTTACCATATACCAGACGATTGACGTGAGCATGACTAAGTTGTTTTATTGTCAAAGGTAAAGGCTCTCAGAGTGGTAGGGATCGATGGCTCACGCGAAGCTACTCTTGCATCTCCTTTTGATGAAGATTTAAGTTTAAGATTTCCTCTTGGCTTTGTTAGGTTCGACGCATGGAAGTAGAAGGCCAAATACGCCAATTACAGCAGATGTTACAGCAACAGAAGGAAGCCGAAGAAGAACTGGTAGCAAGAATCGGTAAATTACAAGAAGAGAAACGCGAACTTCAAGATCGATTGGCAAGCTTCCAGCGAGGTCTGTCCGGCGCCGAGCAAGAGAAGAGGGAGCTGGAACGAGCGCATGTGCGGTTGGAGAAGGACAAGAAAGCTTTAAGGAACACACTTGATAAGGTACGACTTTTGAAGGTTGAACTCTGCGTTTGTTTTCCTCGTAGCTTATGCAGTTGGAAAGAAAACGTGACAAATTACGTCTTTGGTCGTAGAGAGCCTGGCAAAAACTAACAAATGAGTCGCAACACTTAAATATTCTTTCCACCGCAATCATGAGGACTGATACCAAGTTTCTAGTAGTGGCTACCTAACAAGGCGCAGTAGAAATAGTGTACGAGGCGGTTTCGTTTTTTCTCTGTTCTAGCCTTTCACTAAAAATCTTTGTGCTGTTTTTAGCGGTCGGTGTTACGCTCATTTCACAAAGGTAACGAGTAGGAATACTGGTACCAGGTCGTAAGCTTTCATGTCAAAACTTATTCACACACGTTTGAATTTCATTTTAACTGACGTGTAACGATGGGAAAAACTTGTATCACTGCATGCAACCTCGTTACTACATTTATAGCTTTTGCCACCCAACTAGCGCCGTAACTTCTTTAATCGATTGTTTGGCTCCGTGCATTTTAAACGATATTTCTTTCATAACGTTGATAGATCGAGCGAGAGAAACTTGAAGCCGAAGAAGTGGGTGCAAGATTGCGTGACGAGCGTGACAAGCTGGACAGGACAAGCAGCTCTTATGAGCAAGATAATCAGGAGTTGCAGAGAACTGTCCATGCTCTACAACAACAGATTGCCGATACTGAGCATGCGCATGCACAAAAGTAAGTGACTCATGTATGCTTCCAGTTGAATGTCATTTTTAAAATTATTTTAATGGACTATGTCACCAAAATATCGCTGTTTTAGGTCGAGTTTGTGCTGAAGTCATCACTTAGTGCCTTTACCATGCGCAAAATGCTTTAAGACTTGTGAAGAAGCTGCAACAGACAACAGTAAATGATTTCGATACCCAGATATAGTCTGGAATAACAAAAGTTGACCACAATTTTTGGAATTCAGTTGACGCGAAGACATCTTTAAGCGTTTTATAAAGATAGCAAACAGCCTGACATAGCGGCCCTTGTAAATAGTCTAATCGCTTTCATCAGCAGACTTCGTAGTAGGTTCCTTGAAAATCTAATGCTTTGTTTGTTTTAAAACACAGATTGGTTGAGCTAACAACCCGACACCGACAAGAAGTAGATCTTGAAAGCGAGAGAGCTAAACAATCTCAAAATCAACTGGAGAAAACTCAGTTGGCGCGGGAACGAGCTCATAAACAGAGGGTCAAGGGATTAGAAGAGCAAGTAAGTATGAAATCGCTTGGAAAATGGTCAGAGGAGTTCGAACATTACCGATAATTACGAGCTATGTCGATACCTTTTCATCGTGTTAAAGAAAGTTCCCCTTTGATGGATACTATGGATATGACAAGGAGAATCTTTATTTTTTAGTGTTGTGGAAGAAAATTTTTAAATCCCCGTGATGCTCGTGGCTTTGACATTTCCCGCCGAAAACTAAGTAGATACGACGTCGAGAGGCAAAACTTTTCATTCTACATAAATTGCCAGAAGCACTGAAAACAACACCACAAAACCCGAGTTTTATGCCAACTTTCCGACTTCTAGGTTTCTCATATATGAAAGATCGTTCAGACCTTATTCTTGGCTTGCCTAGTCCTTGTACTGCGTTTTCCCAGTCCTTCTCGGTCAATTCCCTTCGGTGACGCGACCCGAAACTCTTTTGCCTCGCGGAATAATGAGGCCTAGGGACTAGGCAAATTCTTGGCGAAGATTTTTCAATTTCCAGATTCTTGACGTTATGTTTTGAATGGATTCGATTTTCCTGGGATAGCGTGACAGTGAAACTAGAGAGTAGTCTATTTTACAGTTACAAATGTAAATTGGCAGAGGCTGGAGTTCGCCTTGTTTTGATATAACCCTTCTTCCCTTTTTGAGTTAATCAAGTTCTTGGGCTAACTAGTTTGTTTAAGCATAATTTTCATCAGAAAAGGAAGGAGGTTTGTATCAAAAGGTCAATCTCAGCCTCACGTACACTCAGAGGCGAGGGTACGAAGCTCATAACGGTAAAATTGTCTATTCTTGGTTTGCAACTACGTGACATGGCGGCCATGTTGGTTGTCAATACAATAAAAATTATTTTAAAGAATTTACACGAAAATGGAGTTTAGTTCCCAGAGAATAGAAATGTTTTTGTTCTTGACCAACAACATGGCTGCCATGACGTCACGTGCCATTCAGCAACACTCATGGTCATTTGTGCTGTTTTACTTCGCTTATCAGGTTTCAACCTTAAAAGACCAGCTCTCTAAAGAAATACAAAAGAAGCAGTCCTATATAACACGTACTGCGCAGAAATCAGACGAAATCCGTGATCTCAGAGGTAAACTAGAAGACTCGCTTCACACAGTGGCTCGTGACACGATGTATGAGCCTTCGATTCTGGAACGAGAGTCACAGAGACTTGAAGACTCCGTGGATGCGAGCTTCTCAACTTCGCCCATGCGCCGGACTAAGTCTGCCTCGCCTCCAGTCCGATTCCCTTCCGACAAAGTAGCAACAAGCACTCCAGCGTACTCGGGACTGTCGCCATCTCGCCGAACAACTCCGATATCATCGTCGGTGGCTCGTCGTACAACCCCTGGAGTGAGCCCTCTGCGCAAAACTAGGAAGTCAACTACATGAACGTTTTATTTTCAAATTTAGTTCTTAAGCAAGATAATTCCAAGGATTTATTTTTTTGTTTTGGGTAAAGGGAAAATCACTTGTTTTTAACTCATTTTTATGGCTTTAAAAGGCTGTAAGCGGATTTTTCACACTTTTCCTTCTTATATACCATGGGTACCAGAGTTTTTTTCCCCTCGCGTGTGGCGGGATGCCTTGCTGTCGGCCGACACATCTTCGGCCGAAGTCACTTCACGGAATCCGGAAACTGTGTGTGGAAAGTCTCTTGCGCTCAGAGTTCTTTGGGCGCATTTTATTAGTTTTTTGGCTTGGCGTTCTTACTGTGTGTATGCGTGAAAAGTCAGCCTTTTTGCTTGTTGTTCTTACCAATGTTTTACCAGAACGCCCTAAATTTTTTGTTAATGTTCACCAACATTTTCTTGGAATCTTTTGAAAAAAAGTTATTTCTCATATTTAATTTTACTAATTTCATTCGTTTTTAGGTGACTTTGATTGAAAAACAGATAAAGATTTTAAATAGGTAGATTGAAAATCTAATATATTTTAATGCGATTCCCATACCGTGTGTGGTAAATGATTTGAACATCTAGAGAATGCACTACAATAGGTTACGTCATTGTTTACATTTTTCCTCATTAGCGTACTCTTAAACTCATAGAAGCCGTGGCCGTATAAATGCAAAAGTTGAAAGAGCTGATTAAGTTGAGCAATCTGTGCAATTTTTCAGCTCTTTGCAAGCAATATTGAAGGAAATATCAGCCATCAAAAACTGCGAAATTGCTGTGTGACAAAAAAGTTAATGACCCATACATTCTCCGTAAATTTTCGAGTTTTTAGAAGGGAATTTCTCCGAAACCGTTCTGTGTATTGGGCTCAAATTTTCAGAGATAACTCAAACTGTTATACCCTTTCAATATTCAGAGTTTTTATTTTATTAGCGTCAACAGTTAGTGATAAGCATTTGTTAACGAGGCAAAAATTGTAAACAAAGATTTGCCTCGGTCGCTTACACTTACCATGTTTGCCGGGGATGTCTTGTAATGGTTTGAAAACAACGTCATGCACAATTCTTGTACGAGGGTTGCGTTACACCCTAAGAGTGACAAGTGAGTGTGGCCGACTTAGATAGTGTTTAAAGAAAACTGATTTTTAATCACGTTTTATTATTTTCAAATAACAGTTTCTTTTTAATCTCAAACGTGCCTATTTATTTGTAACCTTGCTTCGCCAAGGCATCGCACGAATAACTTATTTGATGTAAGTGGCAAAGAGTGATTCTAAATGTAACTTGACAATAAAGTGTTTGAAATAACTTCCTGTCGTTGTTTAGTTTATATCAAGCGGACTTTTAACTGTCTGAGTGTGAACTGAATTTCACCAAAATTTTGCGTTGAATGGCGACCTTCGCCAACCTCGGGGAGAAGGACTCCCCTACTTTTAATTCCTCTAGGCTTCTTCTTCGTTGGTGTCTTCTCGCATGTTCATTTTAAAATAGAGATTTTTTTATTTGCATACTTTGCCACTGATGTATTCAGTGTTTTCGCTAGGCTTTCTAGAGCTAAGTAGAGCATTCGACAAACAGTCAATCTTTCTATTTTGTTATGAAAAGTTTATTTACGTGGTATAAGGGACATTGAAAATCAGTGGTGTAAGGTCTTACTCACTAAGTAGGAGCGAGAGGTTTTTGTAAATTGCGTTGAATCTGATTTTCTGTCGGTAAATTTAGGAGTACCATAAGGGTCGATCTTAGATCCGTTCCTTTTTCTAGTTTGTTGTAGTTGGTACAAATGATATTGTTAGACTATTTCCCAATGATACTTCCCTGACTGTGACTGATAAGGACTTAGACATATATTGCTACGACAAATAGGGTTGGTCATTTAAAAAAGTCTAACTTAATAGGCCGCGGTTTAAGATCTCTTCCCAAGTGGGTTATTTTAAACGCAATTGTCGGGAAAATTACCGCTTTTTTAAGTTTCCTATGGTTTATTATAGCATGAATGTTAAATGCTTTTCTAGTCAAGATATATGGAGACTGTTTACAGCCCCATTTTTCCGTAAAATCGTCCTGATCGAGCGCTTTGCGTTACGGACAGCCAGCCATCTTGAATGACTGTCAAATCGACTTAGGGTACATATGAAACCAAGATGGCCGCCTGTACCGGTTAGCGCTGGATCTTGACTATCTTACAAAAAAATAGGGAACTCTGAACAGTCTACACTATTTGCTTTCCTGAAATTGCTCACGATAAACGGTATTAAGAAAATAAGGTTTGGCAAACTGACAATGGCTTTGAAATAACGCGCTTTTGTTAAACACTAGCTAAACTGCGTTCTGACCCATAAACACTGAATTCATTTATGAATGGTAACGTTTAAATCTCGGTTTTTCAACCGCGACAAAAAAAATCAATTGTCATTTGTACCCCCTCTCAAATCTTTGAATATCAGATATCAAGGAGATGGGTCCGGCTTTGACTGCTTCTTTTCTTAGCATGACCAGATTGATAAAATAAGAAAAGTGTAAATATCATTGCAAAACTGAAGCGACAAGTAAAAGCGCAATCTTTGATATGTGTCGTATTAAATTTTCAGCGTTCCCGATGTGGAGTTTATTTCGAAATCACATTTCTTAATCACCTTGACAACAGTGACTGTAGATAACGTGTAAATATTATGTTATACAGAAAGATGTTCAATGTTCCAATGTCTCTCTTATTTTGCTACCAAGTTGTACAGACTTTTTTTTCTTATGGTGGCGTTTATTCGAGTAAATACGGTCTTTATTATGCACTTTATTTTCGCTATCTAAACTATGGTTGTGTGTTGTGGGGTAATTATTACTTAGATCCAGTATCACAACTGGTAAAACTTGACGAAGTTGTTAGAAATGCCAACAACGTAATGACTTCGTGACCATGTGATTTCTCCCCAATTGTGTATGTACCTTAGCCTCATTAAGCTTTCTGACATTGTTACATTAAATACCTGTCAACAACAGTATTTTTATTATAACACCATATGTAAAAAGCCGTCTAATTTCAAGCCTTCCCTCATATATGACTAATGAGCAACATAATTATGACCCAGGGAAGTGCATTCATACAGCATCTAAATCCTAGCACTTTTAGAATAGATAATTAAGAGCATTTTGTCCCAAAGTTGTAGGTGTTATGACTGGCTGGAATGATATACCTAGGCATATAATATACGCTAAAAGCGAACTAGACATTATTATTTACATCTGTAAAACAGTACTGTACCAGTATTATATTACTTGTGTGTTTTCCCTTTTGTTCTCTCGTAATTTTTTTCCTCATTCAAAATGAAATCTAATACTAACAGAGCAAATAATTAGTTCTACTATATCTTGCCCTTCCCAATCTTTGTTGTAATTGGTGTCTCTTCACTGGTGTACTCGAAAATAAAACGGAGAAAATAGAATACAAAAAAACAAAAAAACAAATAAGAAATAAAACTTATCTCAGGGGCACCAAAAGACTGTTTTCTGTGAAATATCTGGTCAGAGAAGAAAATTTTGCCTAGAATTTTCAGTTACTTGAGGACGGCTAAGAATTTCTAGATGACCGTCCCACTCCTATTAATACCATTTTCGAAGCTTATCGAATAAATTCCCTACGATTTTCTGAAGTTTAATTTGCACTTTTCACTTCCAAAGTTAGCCTATTTTTCGTAGAGTGAAAGGAGACCTAAAATATTTGGATTTAAAAATGCAATGGAGAGAGAAATCAGAAAATGTCTCACTTTCGTAATACGTCAAATTACAGCTAAAATTTTCTTGAAAATAATACTCAAGTCCTTGTAATTTCGAAAAGACTCAAGTTCCCCTAGGATGACCGAACAGATATAAATTTTACAGCGCCGCTTAGAATGCTTTCCAGATATCTAAGAGTACTCTGGATACCCTAAAAAGTGTTATCAATGTATTTAGGGGGAAACCATCGTTGGGCGCGGCCCCTGTTATCTATCCTATAATATACATTCACTTTCATGAATTTTCTAATTCAGTCTGGATAGCAAGTGCATGAGAAAATGGTGAAAAAATAACAGCAGTGCATGCCACAGCCGAGGGACGAGACCGCAGAAAAAAAATTAGACTCCCTGGTTGTTTAAACTTCTCTGCAGAAGGAATTTCACAGCTTCAGTTTTGACACTAGACGCTGCAACCATTAGGGGTGTCTTACCCTTATGGTCTTTAGATTCAATGTCAAGTCCACATGAAAGACACTTTTCAATCACAGTGATGTCACCTCCTTGCGCAGCATAGTGCAAAGCATTCCTACCAAACGTGTCTTCCAAATGCGGATCTGCACCCTTAAGGAGAAGGAAGTCTACAATTTCAGGCTTCCCATCAGAAGCTGCGAACATTAAACCTGTCAGACCTTCACTGCTTCGCGCGTTGATGCTGAGTCCACTTGCAAGAATGGCCTCCATTATGGGAACAACGTGACTTGCAGATGCAGGGTTTACAACAGCAAGGTGCAGTGAGTTGACTGGTGAAGAGCCATACTCCAGTGTTGCATCAGCCCCCTCTTTAAGAAGATACTTTACGGCCTCCAGGTTGTTGTTCACAATAGCAACCATTAGAGGTGTCGACTTTCCATACGTACCTTTCATATTAACATCAAGTCCGCATGAGAGGATTTTTTCAATGATGGTAGTATTGCCACCTTCACAAGCAAAATGCAAGAGGCTCCAACCACTATTGGCTGTTAGCGTTGGATCAGCACCTTTCTCAAGAAGGTAATTTACAACTTGTAATTTGGAGAGTGCTGCAGCGCACATTAATGGTGTGTTGCCTTCATCATCTCGTGAATCAATGTCCACACCAAACGAAAGCAATCGCTTTATAATATCAGTGCAACCATATTGAGCAGAAATAACTAAAACATTTCTGCCTTTTTTGGTTGTCATAAATGGATCCGCTCTATTCTTTAGGAGAAACTCTAATATCTCCAAGTTGTTTTGGGAGGCCGCTATCATTAATGAAGTGACTCCATCATTATCAGTTGAATCAACAGGAATGTCACGTAAAAGCATCATCTCCACAATGGAGACATCACCGCCTTCAACAGCAGCATGAAGTAAATTTCTTCCTTCGTTGGTCACTGAAGTTGGGTCAGCATCTTTCGAGAGCAGGAAATCTACAGCTTGCTTCTTACCTGCAGCAGCAGCAACTATCAACGGCGTTCTGCCTAAACTATCTTTTGAGTTAACATCAAACCCCAGGGAAAGCATCATTTCAATGATTGATACATCACCACCCTCAGCAGCACTGTGTAGCAAATTCCAGTCCCTAATTTCAGCTGGTTTGCACTCCTTCCCACTGTTGCCTTTGTCTGCAGTCTTACCAGCTTCCAAATTTGGAACAGTTGTCATGGGTTTCATTGAATCAAGAAAAAAAGAAGGCATCGGCCAGTGCTTTAAGCCTTTCAATGTGCCACCTGGAGCCGATGGTGCTGAATCTAAACAACAGAACCATTCCATTAAAATAACAATAAATATTAAAACAGTACTAGATGACAGTCCAATTCATGTTACACTTCAAAATTATACAGCAAGTGACTCAGTATTGCATACTGAGCTAGTAAACCAAACTACCATGCAAGTAGTTAGTTTATTTTGTTATGGACAAGGTACCAGAAATATTGTGACCTGTTCACTACTATTTTTGCATTCGTCTAGCTCTATGGCCAATTATTTTGCTTAATTTTATATCAATAAACCATGATTATAACAAAGGCCTCAGTTAAACAATAAAAAAGGAGACTTTTCACTGTAAAAACTAATGAGGGCTGTGCTGTAGCAGAGCCCAGTGGCCCACCCTGGCGCTTAACATTTGCTCTTCATGTGTGACTAGAAAATCTTAGTTTTTTCATACAAATCAAATGCTGGGCACCCCAGATTTTATAGGTTCAGAGCACTGAGCTCAGTGTTCTCCTTATCAGGAGGTAACCGGTAAAATTTACCGTCTGAACCAACACTTCTTACCATTTGCAACTGCTTGAAGGTTTATTAAAATTAAATAAGTTGTTTTAAAAAATACGCAAATTGTGATCCGATCTGATCAAGGTAATGAATGAATTTATGGAACTGTACTTAAGTATGCACAGCTTTTCTTTTTATGGGCCATGCACTTTGGAAAGAGAGCATTGAAGACAGAGTAAAATTATTGGAATCAAACGTTTTAAATTGTTGTCTAAAGATAACAACGGCTGATTTGCGTAAAATAGGTCGTAAAATGAGGGAATGACATTTCAGAGAACTTAGCTCCTGAATTTCACAGCGAGGTCGAAGCCATGTCCCTCACTCCACTACCCCCTCCCCCGAGGAAAGTGCGCCTCTAGCACATTTTTTGCCTTACTGGGCATGAATGGTCCCTTACCTGCTTAGCTAAAATTTAGGAAGAACACGGTGAGTTCCCTTCAATTTTCCTTAGAGCGCAGCCGTGACAATTCCCTCATATCCTGAAACAGTTGAACCTCCACAAACAGCCACAGTCTCCACAACGGCCACCTCTCTACAATGGACAATGGCCAATTTTATGGCGAACCGTCCTCCTCTCTAGAATGGCCACTTTCTTCTGTCCCCAAGGTGGCCATTGTAGAGGTTCAACTGTAGTTATTGGCTTAGCCCAGCTGGCCCCACCCAGAGCTTTGGCACAGCTAACAAGCTGGTTTGGCATTGAATACTGTCATAATTAAAGTTGTTTGCTATTGCTGTGAAACTCCTAAAACCCGTCAACACCAGAAGTATTTCTGGAAGTCATTGTGTTGCAAATTAAGGGACAAGCCTATCAGGCATGGGAAAACTAAACCCCAAGCAGCAAAGGTAATTAGTTCATGGTTTACTGGCTTGAAAATATTTCGTATTGTCCTGACCTTTGCTGTGGTTGGTCATAACATAACATTTTAAAACTTTTCCTGGAATTCAAGGTTTTATTAGTTTCAAAATAAGACCAAATGCCATCGCAAATTAATTAATATTAAACTACTAATACCTGCATTTTCAATTTTGACATTCTGAGCCTAATCAAAAAAGTTTTTAAAAAAGGCTAACAGTTACCCATTTTGAGAACCTGCACATACATTGTAAATGTATATTAAACTGGAGGGACACAAGGGATATGATTACGCTGCAACTACTGCATGCGAGGCCACCTAGACAAAATTGACCAATCGGTTTAAAGGAAAATAACAATACATTCCAAGAACCTTATGTGGTTATCAACAAACGAAAGGAACAAATTGAAATTTACCAATTATTACAAGCTTAACACAGTACGTGACCTGCTGAAGAGAATCTTGTGCATTTCATAAGAGTGACTGATAGTAGCAAAAAACGTGAACATTGCTTTAATTTTTGAAAAGGGCAGCAATGTTAGCAAGGAAATATGATTGTGACAAACAAATATGAATCGTGAGCATAATACAGAAAATATTGTCGTGATAAATTTTGCTTTCTTGGAATTAAACTTAATTCCACTATTAATATTCACAATATTTTTGTGCTTGACCTAGCTTTTTGTTTTCTTACGAGCAGCTGATTAGCTTCAAAAACTACTTCCTCAGAATGCATTATTATTTTCCTGTAATCGTAGGGCTGTCACTAAGTGCCGGGGGCCGGGGATTTTCCCAGTCTACTATGAACGTGGGCTTTGGCTACTCTTATAGGAAACAAAAGGAGAATAGAACCCATTGAGGTTTCTACGAACCTGCCCACTTACCCCTCCCCTAACCCAACATTTTGCAATAAGTGAGAAGTAAGTGTTAATCTTGACTCAGGGGAGGGATAGGTGGGCACAGCTTTCAGAAATCTAAATTGATGCAAGAACTTCCAAGCTAGACAATTTCCTGCCTGCTGATTGCATTTACCCGGAAACTGGAAATTTTAGCAACAGCCCTGTAATCCAGTTGGTAAATTTTGTAAAAAAAAGTGGCCTTGGTTAGAGTGCTGTCAGTAGTTAAACTGTAAAAACATCCTTTCACATTGCATACCATTTGATTCAACTGCAACTGCACTGGCCGGCCTGTCAGTTAGATCCTGCACAATTTTTTTGAATTTTGCACACTGAGTGTCCCAAGAGTAAATCCTGCGATACTCTTCCCTAAGACGAACCGCACCATCACATCTCTCTTTTGGATTCTGGATGGAGAGCTGTGTTATCTTCTGGAGCCACTTCTCCTGGTTTCCTGATTTTACAACTGCCAAATGCCCACCTTCCACTTTCTCCAAAGCTTTAGCAATGCCAGATTCACTAGTAACAAGAACAGGAACCCCTGCAGAAATAGCTTCAAGGGCAACCAATCCAAAGCCTTCAGTGTGAGACGGAAGAGCAACCAAGTCTGCTTCGAGAAACATTGTCTTCAGCTCTTCTTGATCGCAGTATCCACGAATAGTCACTTGATCACGTGTTATTCTTGTTGTCTCTAGTAACCAATCCTCTATTTTTCTATGTTGACCCTCCGGTGAACCGACAAATGTCATTTTAAATTTCTCTCCAAGAGAACCTACTGCATCAGCAATAACATCATAACCTTTCAGAGAAAGGTCCTCAAAAGTTCCTCTACCAAAGACAAAGATGTGGAACTCGTCTTGATCATTTGTCACTTTTCCAACCCTTTGCTCTGAGAGGCCAGTAAATTTTTCAGAAATTCCAGGTGTAATGACATGAACCTCCCTGTCTGGGAGACATCTACTGTACTTTTGCTGTAATCTTGTTCCCACAGCAACCACAGCATTGGCTGCTTTGCAGAGTGCAATTTCGCTTTTATGCTTCTTCTCATTTTCTTCAATTGTATCAGTGTTTTCTGCATCCGCTTGTTTGTATTTTCCAAGGTCTTCACAAAACACATGCACAAATTGCACCCATTTGCAGTTTGTAGTTTTTACAATGCACCAGGCAGGGATGCCAAACTTCCTGCTGTGGCCAATCACAATATCAGGATGTGAAAGTTCTGTTGGAGGAACCCTAAGCCAATCCAGGAGATCTGAGGTTCCAGGTATGCTTGTTGCAGTGATTAAATTTACATCATTTTTTCTAGCGTCTTCTCTATCTGATTCAGTACTTCGAGAGACATAGCAATGGACTTTGATCTCGCCATTTGATATTTTGGCTAAACTTATTGCAAATTCTCTATTGAAAGTAGGCAAACCTCCCTTGGACGACATCCACTCTTCACATAAAAACATGACATTGATACATTGTGACTCACTGCCACTTGTGCTTGGCATGCTTGGTTCATGTCCAAATGCTTCAGGGTGAGTTCTCTTCATTTCTGTTAATCAACAAACAGAAGATTACTAAGGCAGCATTCACACCTGGTCCCCGTGCATTTCACCGGCTGAGCACTAATGTGAACACACCCTTTTTCAAGAACCCACACTGGAATTTGGGCATGGTGCCATTGCCTGAGTACAAAGTCAATTTTTTACACACCAATGTAATTTCTTAGGCAGTCCACTGCTTTGTACTCATTGCTAAGCTCATGTTTCAAAATGGCATCTGAGAGGGACAAATGGAGTAACTATTTACACAGCCACATATCAGGTAATCAAGGTATGAACACAATACTGAGGGCCTCCCAGGGGTTTTAGGGAACAAGGGAACATCGCCATTTACTTTTAGGGAACAAGGGATATTTCAAAATAACTTTTAGGGAACAAGGGAACTGTTGAGGGATATTCGGGAACAAGGGAACATTGACTTTCGACCATTTTCTAACTTTTGGAGAGATTTCCATTAACTGTTTATGAAGACATTTCCGACGTTTCTGTAATTTCACGCATTTCCGACGACTAAGCCTGGCGACTAATCTTCACAAGTGAACTGGTGACGACTGGGG
>CALNXI010001128.1:27568-50068 GCA_942486025.1 Porites evermanni | reverse complement strand
TGATAATGACAATGATAATAATACATGGGGAGAGGGCAGCAATACAGTGAGTACTTTTTTTTTTTTTTTAATTCAATATTTAACCAGGGGCATCCAATTTAGCAGAACTAGTTTAAATGGAGCCCTGACAAAACACAAAAACAAAGACATTAAAATTAGACAATTAATTAAGTTAAGACAACATGTAACGCTCGTGTTACTGTTTAAAGTGGCGTTTTAGCTTGATTTTGAATTCACTGAGGGTCTCTTCTTGTCTAATGATTCTGGTTAGGGTGTTGTAGGTCCGAGCACCGTTTATTCTGAAGCTACCTTGGTATTTGGTAGTTTTTGCGAAGGGAGGGCGCAGCAAAAAACGACTTCTGGTGTTATCGCCATGGAAAAGGTGCGCGTGTTTAAACTCTGAAAGTAAGTACGAAGGCGCTATTCCGTGAAGAGACACTTATGAGCTCTTATGGACTAGGACGCATTTGAGATAATTTCTGCGTGCTTGTAGGCTAGGCCAGTCAAATGTTGATTTTAACTTCTCAGCCCCGATAGATCGACCTTCAATAATACATGCGGCGCATCTATTTAGCTTATCTAGATAGGCTTTGCTCCCAACCCCACAACTGTCCCAGACAGGCGAACAGTAATCGAACAATGGCAGGACTAAAGTACAGTCGAACCTCTCTAATACGGACACCGAAGGGACAGAGCAAAGTGTCCGTATTAGAGAGGTGTCCGTTGTATAGAGGTCATGAATATTACGTCACTTTAAAGGCTCCATTGATGGTATTAAGTGTTCTTTAAGTCAAAATTGGCCCAAAAAAGGCTTTGAGGTGCATTTGATGTTGGTCAATACGAAAGAGGGTTTGGGACTTATAAAACATTTTCTTGCAAAGCCTGGGACCAATGGAGTTGTCAACGTATGTGGGAAGGCAGTCAATCGGGGCGGAGGATTAGGCATGGAGATCCCATGTGAATATATTTTCACTGGACCGCACAAACTCATTGAGCGTTTGGGGAAGTGCTTGGATCTTACAGAAAACCCAGCTGTCCGTAAAAATAGTCTTTCAAGTGAAAATGTCGAAAAGAAAAGAGGTAGAAAAAGGAAAGCAACAACTGGAGAGTCTTCAAAGAATAAGAAATCTTGATGATAAATGGCAATGACATGTCGACAGTATAATTTTTACCGATTGAAAACATGATACTGTTATCGTATGAACAATGAGACAATTGATTACACTCTGATATGTAACGACAAACAGGAAATCGTGTTGAATAAGAACTGTCATCATTGGAGTGTCCGTAATAAAGAGGTTCAGTTTGTATGAATTTTCTCTCTGGGGCCGAGATTTCGTGTCCGTTGTCCGTATTATAGAGGTTATGTTTACAAAGAATGTATGGGCATTTTCCCGGGACCAAGTAAATTGTCCGTATTAGAGAGGTGTCCGTAAGGAGAGGTTCGACTGTATTGTAGAGCATTTGACAAGTTGGTTTGGGAAGAACCTTACGCGCTCGACGTAGAATACCTAATCTAGACGAGATCTTGTTACCGATATATTCTACGTGGTCCCTCCAAGATAGGGTGTTGTCTAGGAGGACCCCAAGATATTTAAACTTGTTAACTCTCTCGCAGAAAGGTCCCACTCGTGGGCGAACTTTGATGTCAAATGCCTTACTGTGGGAACACGACTTGATAAATACTCGATAGCCAGCGTGGCAGCCTCAAAAAGGGAAGGGGGTGGGGGAAAAGCCATTCTCGTTCCCAGAGCCTCCTGGGGGCCTGAGCAAGAGAACCAGGAGACTCTGGGGACACTTATGGGGACACTTATGGGGACACAGAGTTAGAAGTCCTAGATTTTAGGACTTCCGGTCATTTCCGATTCAATAGTAAGTTGGAGGATTTACAGTCATGGACACTTAGGCAAGAGCAAGTGACCGCTATCAAGAGTATGGCTCTTGCCGCTATTAGAAACGAAATGACTGGAATTCCTAGAATCATCTGTGTCCCCAGAGCCTCCTGGTCCTCGTACTCAGGTCTCCAGGAGGTTCTGGGGACGAGAATGGAGAAAAGCGCGAAAGCGGAAAATAGGGAAACCCTCTCTTCCCAACCCCCTCCCTTTTTCCCCTCCTCCCTATCCCTTATACCCTTTCGACTCCGGCTACTCAGGCTAATAGTCGACAAACTAGCCTGCGTAGCTGGCGGTATTGACAGAGCCTTATTACAGTAAAGAACACAGAGAACCTGGTGCAAACGTAATCTAGCGTTCCAGTACATATATTTTATAAAGCACGTCTATTCAACAATGTAAAGCTATGCTGGTGATGCAATTCACAGTTTGTGAACAAGCTGTCGTGCAACTGGTTCTGCAACGCTTACTATAGCCATGATCTACCAAAAAACAGTTACACCTTAACGAATAACAACAGCTTTTTTCTCGTTTTTCGACCTACAAGCTGAAGACTTAACAGTTTCTACGTTGACATTCATGCTTCTTTTTCCATTTTATTGCAAATGCAACCTAACCCCCCCTTCCCAGTAGGGGGCTCCCATATTTGGCCTAACAGGCATGTGACGCTAACAGCGTATTGTTTTCAGGATCTTTACATCCCCCGAAATGATCCCCAACCCTGAACTGGGGATCATTCGTGGTCGGGATCATTTCGGGACCTGTACAGATCCTTTTTTTTGTAAAAAAAACAAAACAAAAAACAAAAAAAAAGGTAACTCCATGATCAAAGTTTTTAAAAAAATTATTTCTGTCTGCAAAACGAAATGAATCGTATATCAGTGTCATTAAATAGGGTCTCTTGTCTTGAAACAGGGTAGCAAAATAAACGATTTTACCCAAATTTCCAAATTTAAATAAGGCAGTTTATGACGTCTTCTACAAATGGCTTTGTTAAAATCATTCATTATCCAGCAAAGATATAACAGGTCAATAGGTAGTATTCGCCTGGGTAAACACTAAAATAACTCAACTGGGTTGATGAATTATAAAACAGTGGAATTAAATACCACTTATTAACCAAGAGTGAGGTCATTGCAGGGAGATATCAGACCGAGGCCTAGATATATCGACCGTGTTAAAAACGTGATGGCCCCTATAGATAGGTATGAAATACGCACGCAGCTTACATAGCAAAAATAAAAGAAACAATGATCATTACTGTGCAAAGGATAGGTAAATAAGTAAATGTCTACAAATGTATAGTACTAAATTCCCTGCTAGCAGAGGCCTTTTTCCCTTAGTATTAGGTGGGCGGCAGGAAAAGAGCCACTCATCAGATACTAGGGAAAAGAAGCCTCTGCTAGCAAGGAAAGTACCAGATCCCCCAGCTTATCCGAGTCGAGCTGTTCAGATTCTTGAGGCCGTTTTTGTTTGTTTGTTTTTTGGCTCCCCTCTTCACTTCGTGGCGCTCAACACTATCTACTATGGGGACTCTGCCCCATGTAAGGGAATCCGGATTCCGGAATCCAGGAAATTTTTGCTTGTGGAATCTGGAATCCTGGGCTTTGGAATCCAGAATACAGCTCAAGGAATCCGGAATCCCACTAACGTTTGGAATCCAGAATCCAAGTTCCACTGACAAAGACTAGAGTCCAGTGCATGGAATCCGGAATCCACAACGTGCAGTCCAGAATCCAATGACTTTCTTCGATTCCCCTACATGGGGTGAGTTTGGAACGGAGTACCAAACAAAGTTTTGTGAGTGGTGTGGGGACATATAATTTCATGAGGTTTAAAGATTAGTGCACGAACTTGCAAGGCTATTATAGTGAAACAATACAAAGGCATAGTTCTTGCGGTGAGACATTAAAACAACACTCAAGTAACCTATCACTGAAATAAACAAATGCGCCTCAAATGAAAAGAGGAGCCCCAGAAGAGATCAACAACTTAAATCTTTCTAGTGAAACAGAGAGGTATGCTTCAACTGTTCTTTATCGAACGTCTCTCTCTCAGAAATCGAAAAGCATCGCGGCTACCACTACAAGCCGCGAGATCCAAAGCTGTCTTTCCATCATTGTCTTTAGATTCAATGTCAAGTCCACATGAAAGACACTTTTCAATGATGGTGATGTCACCTCCTTCTGAAGCATGGTGCAGCACAGTCCTTCCAACCTTGTCTTTTAAAGACGGATCTGCTCCCTTAGAAAGAAGAAAATCGAAAACTTCACGCTTCTTTAAAAAAGCCGCACACATCAAAGCTGTCCAGCCAAAACTGCTCTGGGCATTGATGTTAAGTCCACTTGAAAGCATGGCTTCAATCATGAACAAGACAGTAGATTCAGAATTCCCAAGATATAAAGCAAAGAACAGCGAACTGTGTTGTATAAGGCTACACTCTACTAATGGATCAGCCCCATTTTCAAGGAGACCCTTTACGGCCTCCATGTTTTGATTTGTAATGGCAACCATCAAAGGTGTCATACGTATCAAAGAATCCGTTTTAACATTAACATCAATTCCATATGAGAGGAGAGTCTCAATAGTTGCTGCGTTAGCCCCTTAGAAGCAAAATGTAGAGAGCTCCAACCGTTATTGGCTGTCAGCAGTGGATCAGCACCTTTCTCAAGCAGACAACGTACGGCCTGCAAATTGGCACATACTGCTGCCCACATTAATGTTGTAACGCCTTCATCATCTTGTGAGTCAATCTCCAAACCACAAGAAAGCACGAGGTTTATGACACCAGTGTGGCCTCCTAGAGCAGTAAAAAACAAAGCAGTCCTCCCTTCATTAGTTTTCAAAAATGGATCTGCACCCTCGCTAAGGAGAAACTCTACTGTATCGAAGTTATTCAAAGCAACCGCGATCATTAATGAAGTGATTCCATCATTATCAGTCGAATCTAGAGGAATGTCATGTGATAACATTGCCTTCACAATGGAGACGTCACCACCCTCAGCAGCAGCATGAAGTGAATTTCTTCCGACGTTGGTTGTCAGAGATGGATCTGCACCCTTAGAGAGTAGGAAATCTACTGCCTGCTTTTTGCATTTTGCAGCAGCAATCATCAATGGCGTTGCACCAAAGCTATCTTTTGTGTTTACTTCAATTCCATCGGATAGAATAATTTCAATGATGGACACATCGCCACCCTCGGCTGCACTGTGTAGCAAAGTCGAGTCCTTGTTTTCTGCTGGTTGGCCTTCTTTCCCATTGTTGTCTTTTTCTGCAGTCATATCAGCTCCCAAATTTGGTGCAGTTATCATACGCCTCATTAAATTAAGAACAGAAGGCATCTCCTTTAGACCTTTCAAGGTGTTCCCAGCAGCTGTTGTTGGTGAATCTAAACAAATTAACACAATTATATTTAATATGCCCTGATCTCCACTGGGATTTGGTAATAACACCAGGGCCGAGTTGTTCGAAGGCCGATTAGCGCTTAACGCGGGGTTAAATTTAACTCGGGTTTCTTTTTCTTGTGTTCAGAAGTATTTTCTGAGATAATTCTCTCTGTTAATTTTAGAGCTTTCAATCATCAACTTGTAGACAAAAAGAATTAAAACTGAAATGCTTTTTAAGCTTTCAAATCTGAATTCAAATCTCTCACTAACCCTGGGTTATCTTAACCCAGCTTTGAACAACTCGGCCCAGGTGTTCAGAGTTTTATTAGTTTGACAATAATATTATTAAGACCACCATCAAATAAAAATACATGTAATAATTATGTGCATTCTGCTCCTTTGGCTGTTTTTGGTAATAACACCAGGTGTTCAGAGTTTTATTAGTATGACAATAATATTATTAAGACTGACCTTCAAATATAAATACATGTAATAATTATCTGCATTCTGCTCCTTTGGCTTTTTCAGCATTAATAAAAAAAGTCAAAACTCGATTTGAGGACAAGATACTGACCTGGAGGTACACAAAGGATTAGATAACAGTGCAACTACGTACTGTAACTGGTGGTCACCTATATAAAATTGACCAATCAGATTACAGGAAAGTAACATTGTACATTCCGAGAAAAATGGCTGTCACCCACAGTTAAGATGAAACAAACAAAAAAACAAAACAAAATGGACTGAAATCGATATCTACAAGTTATTACAACCCTGAGACGTGAACTTTTGACCCGCAGAAGAAAGGTCCGTTAGCAAGAGTGATTTATGGAATACAAAAACAACCGTTTGGTTAAATTTTTGGCTTGACTTCACCATTATTTAAAAGCGCAGTTAGCTTAGCAATTGCTTATATAAATGACGAAATTACAGCCTTGTGACAACAAATTATGTCTCCTACAGTGTACAAACACAGAAAATATCGTCTTATCATAAATTTTGCTTTCTTGGAAACTTTTGCTATCAATATTTAAATTCTCTGCTTCAAAAAGGTTTTTATTTTCCTTATGAGCTGCTAATTGGCTCAAAAAACTTCTTTTGCAGAATGTACTAATTGTCATTTTCATGTAATCCGATTTTTTATTTTGAAAAGGTGGCCTAGATTACAGTGCTGTAGTTACATTGCATACCATTTGATCCAACTGCGATGGTTGGCCTGTCAGTAAGACCTTGCACAATTTCTTTGAATTTTGCACACTGAGTTTTCCAAGAGAAAATCCTGCAGTACTCTTCTCTGAGACGAACAGCACCATCACATCTCTTTTTTGGATTCTGCATGGAGAGCTGTGTTATCTTCTGGAGCCACTCTTCCCGGTTTCCTGATTTAACAACTGCCAAATGCCCACCTTCCACTTTCTCCAAAGCTTTGGCAATGCCAGATTCACTAGTAACAAGAACAGGAACCCCTGCAGAAATAGCTTCAAGGGCAACCAATCCAAAGCCTTCAGTGCGAGACGGAAGAGCGACCAAGTCTGCTTCGAGAAACATTCTCTTCAGCTCTTCTTGATCACAGTATCCACGAATAGTCACTTGATCACGTGTTATTCTTGTTTCCTGTAGTAACCATTCCTCTATTTTTCTGTGCTGGCCTTCAGGTGAACCAACAAATGTCATCTTAAATTTCTCTCCAAGAGAACCTACTGCATCAGCAATAACGTCATAACCTTTCAGAGAAAGATCCTCAAAAGTTCCTCTACCAAAGACAAAGATGCTGAATTCCTCTTGATCATTTGTAACTTGCCCGGCCTCTTTCACAGCGAGGCTGACAAATTTCTCAAAAATTCCAGGTGTGATGACATGAACTTCTCTGTCTGGGAGACATCTACTGTACTTTAGCTGTAATCGAGTTCCCACAGCAACCACAGCATCGGCTGCTTTGCAGAGTGCAATTTCACTTTTATGCTTCTTTTCATTTTCTTCAATTGTATCAGTGTTTTCTGCAACTGCTTGTTTAAATTTTCCAAGATCTTCACAAAACACATGCACAAATTGCACCCACTTGCAGTTTGTAGTTTTCGCAATGCAGTAAGCAGGGACGCCAAACTTCCTGCCATGACCAATCACAATATCAGGATGTGAAAGTTCTGGTAGAGGAATCTTAAGCCAATCCAGGGGATCCGAGGTTCCAGGTATGCTTGTTGCAGTGATTAAATTGACACTATTTTTGCTAGCGTCCTCTCTATCTGATTCACTACTTCGAGAGACATAGCAATGGACTTTGATCTCGCCATTTGATATTTTAGCTAAACTTATTGCAAATTCTCTATTGAAAGTAGGCAAACCTCCCTTGGAAGACATCCACTCTTCACATAAAAACATGGCATTGATACATTTTGACTCACTGCCACTTGTGCTCGGCATGCTTGATTCATGTCCAGATGCTTCAGGGTGAGTTCCCTTCATTTCTGTTAATCAACAAACAGAAGGTAACTAAGGCAGCATTCGCACCTGTTGCCCGAGTATTGCACCGGCTGAGCACTAATCAGGGTTCGTACACTTTTTCAGGCCAAAAATTCAGGGACTTTTCAAGTACTTTCCAGGACCCTACCTAGAAATTTCAGGGACTTTTTTTAATGACAACTTTACCTCAAAACCAAGAAAAATGTTTGTGTTTGTGTTTTGGGTTTACAGATACTGCAGAACATTACCAGTTTTTTACAGTGACCCTTTAAGTTGTTTTAGCTTGTTTTCAATTTCATCTTCCATTGACATAATCTGTTCTTGTTTCTGCCTCGCAGTTCTTCTCATTCCATTAGACTTAGCAATTAATGTTAACCGCCCAGTTGACTTATAGGCATCTTTTTCCAGCCATTTTTGATTAAAATGACGCCTTCCTGGTATTGTGACATTCAACTAAACCCAAAATAAACATTACACAAATACCAACAAACGAGTGCTTAAAAACATGTGCAAACCAGACATGCGCTGTGCACTTGTAGCTAAAAGTACATGCGCCAGAGTAAGGAGAGAGAGAGCACTGAAACGAAAAACACAGGTTATCACATAATTCGTGAGTATTTCCGGAGCGTTATGCCTTGCTTACCTGAACATTTGTTTTCACTTGATTTCATTTACTTTAAAGCCGTAAAAGCAGATATTCTTCGATCTTGTTCAATAAAAAATGAAGGACTTTCAAGGACCGAAGACGAAATTCAAGTACTTTCAAGGCCTTGAAATCGGACTCCTGAATTTCAAGGGTTTTCAAGGGTTGTCAAGACGCGTACGAACCCTGACTAATGTGAACACACCCTTTTTTCAAGTACCCACGCTGGGATTTGGGCACAGTGCCAGTGTCAATTTTTTTACACACCAATGTAATTTCTGGAGCAGTCCATTGCATTCTACGCACTGCTAAGCTCGTGTTTCAAAATGGCATCTGAGAGGGGTTAATGGAGCAACTATTTACACAGCCACATATCAGGTAATCAAGGTATGAACACAATACTGGCAATACTTTACCCTAAATGGTTATCTGAAACTTGAACTCACAGAGGGTAAAACGGTGCAAAGATTGTCAGTTTTACGGATCATGGACTGGCCAAAGAGTCATTTTAACTAGCACCAAAAAAAATTTTGATAAGAAAGCAGCGTGCAAAGAAAGTAGTGTCCGATAGCCCGGGGCTAGTGGATTTTGCTATCGGGCTAGTGAATTCTGTTTTTAACTTGCCCGACGGGCAAGTGATGTTTTATGAGGAGTTTGAATAACAGAAGAACAAAAAGTCTTTGGGGCTAGTTGAAATGACGTCTGGGCTAGTAAATGCTAGCTTCAGCTTGCCCGAATGGCAAGCTGTAAAAATGATTTTCTTTGCACCCTGTAAGAAGGCGAGGATTGATTACGAACCCTCAGGGACTGCGGAGCTGGGGGAGACACATGCTCCCCCAATAACTTTGCATTTTTACATAAAAACACGGCATTGATAAATTGTGACTCACTGCCACTTGTGCTTGGCATGCTTGATTCTTGTCCAAATGCTTCGCTGTGAGTACTCTTCATTTCTGTTGATCAAAAAACAGAAAATTAGATAATGGACACCTGTGACAGTGGAGAAACCAATCAACCTGAACATCAAAATATCCAAGGGCCTCCGTGAGGTCAATATGTTTTTTAGTAGGAAGTTTTAATGACCCTCTCAAAAACATGGCTTCACAAATGATTTGTGGCCTGAAAAAGGTTTGCGTGGTGTGATAAGATAAAATTCGTCAGTGCTTGAGAATCCAACTGAGTTTATCATCCTAAGTCTGAGAGTGACCCGGTGCTTACGTATATTAATTATATATATATATATTTATTTATTTCTTCTAAATTCATTTTTTACATACATTTCTGTTTATAAGGTGGAAAAACAAGCTTTGGAAAGCCCTTGGCATAGAATCAATCTACGATACCAAATGGAATGCAGATTGTAAGAAAAACAAGAGAGTTCAGTTAATGTAATTATGTCAACAATATCTAATTATTTAATGTATTCATCATATAACCTTTTTCTTTTCCATTTATATGTGTAAATATTTTGTACCCTCTGTGTTGTAATAAAGCACTACAAATTTTAAAAAGCCCCTGGCATATGCTCAAACAATGACACAGAAGAAAACACTCTGATCAGGCCAGATACTTACCACCAATTTTTCCACGTGACAAATTTAAGCCTCAATTGTATGAAACCTGAACTTAGAAGGTTAATTATCTGCTTTATGGGATGTACAGGGACTTGTAAACATTCTTGATAACAAAGCCCACTCGGGGCTCACCCTGAACATTCTATTACAGGTACTTGTTGCATTTCCACCTGTACGAATAAACCACAACTTTCTTAGGGTACGGGTAAAACAGGCACAAAAAATGTGCGTACACCTTGTTTTACAACATTGATTGCTGCTAAACGAATTCAATAGCGAGGATGCACATTTTACCACGCACAAATCAAACAAGTCTTGCAAGAAATGAGATCATTGCGGGTTGCGAAAATTGTTGCAGGGAGTAATAGTTGTAATGGTTGGGATAAAATCTGTACAGGTTGGGTGTTTTACCGGCCCCAGACAAACTTGTTTTGCATCAAGTGATGTAACTCCAATGAATGGGGTGAATCCCTCTAAAAATAATGTTATCCAGTCAAAAGTCAGTGTTCATGCAACCTGATTTGTTGCAAGTCAAGTTTGAACAAGGGTGGTAAAATGCCCACCATTGCTTTTCAACTTGTTTTGCAGCAATGTTTCGAAACAAGCTGCACATTTTTGTTACTCATTTTACCATGACTTAGGCTAAGAAGCACAAGTTTACACACAGGCAGACCATCTGAACGCTTCAAGGTAGCATGATGACACATGCAACACAGGTGAGTATAAAATAAATATGCAGTTGGCAGATGACTGAATAAATGAATCAGGATCACCTTTGGTCTCCCTGAAAATTTGCTTTCCTCTCTCGTACTCCTCTTCAGATATAAATGTTTTCAACTTGATCTCACTAAGTCCAAGTTTTTCCAGGACTTCAGCGGTAATCAAAGATTCTTGAGCCATTTCATTAAGATGCCCGCTGCAGTAGTCTTCCCATAATCCTTCAAGGATCTGCAATGACCTGCATTCAACAGTAAGTAACAAACTGCCTGTATCATGATGTCGTACATCAACATTCAGCATGTTTTTCAAGTACTGACAAAAGGATTCCAAAGGTCTCCTTAATGACAGAATCAAATTCCAATAGTCTAACTCAGTCGTGTGATCGTTGCGTTGTGTTGTCTGAGAGGAACCAGGCGGATTAAATACGTTGATCACAACTCCACCTTGCACAATTGTCTCAATGGTGTTCACAACAAGCACAGCTATGGAAAAATCAAGAAAAATATAATATATCACATAGTTTTCAAGACACATGCTTGTGTAGTGGCCCAATAGGGCTATAGAATTTTTCTGTGATGTTCCTTATTTTCCTTTCATCTTCAAAATTTATTTTTTTCAGTTTCGTCTTCACTATTATTTTATCTTCTTTTTTTAACGTTTAAATTAAACAGTACTTTGTTTTGATTTATTTTAGTTTTATTTTCATTAAATTTCAGTTCTAATCTGTAATTGTATTGTGGTCCATGATGGCCAATAGCCCAGCAGGCATTTTGACATCAGAGACGTACACAGGTCTGTATTTTATGGTCCAACTGCTGAAAACAATGTCATGCATACATACATTGCAACAAACATACATAAAGGCCACTTCAAAAAATACCATTATAATATCCTCAAACTGCTGTTTGGGTAGTTCTTCATGTAAACATTACTTTTGCAAAAATATCTTCTGTGCACAATTTGCTTGTACAATGTATCTGAGTGTGTTGAAAATTTGTATATTACTGATCAGTGTACTTGCAAGGAAACAGTTTAGTATCTCTTGGTATCTCTTGGAAGGACTCCTTAATCAGAAATACAGTTAAAGCTACAGGTTCTCGTGAAATTAAGGCTCCTAATTACATTCTCTGAATTCTATTGTTCCATTGTAACAAATCAAAGAAAGACTATCGTCAACTCGTGGGTACGTTGTTCAGAAAATAATCAATTAGTTATCACCTCTGGTTTTCAAACAGTGAATTTTAGGACATGATAGAAATTCAGATTATAAATATACTTTCCTTGTTCTGGAAACACAATACTTTTCTTGCTGTTTATTGCACTTTAGTAACAGTTATATAAGTATATATTTAAAAACAAAAAAACAAAAAAACCCAGCAAAACAAATAAGCAAACAAGACAAAACAAAAAAGAAAAAGAAAAAAGGAAGAAGGGAAAAAGAAGGTCCTCAGCAGAATTTGAACCCGGTACCATCGGGTTGACCCGACCTCACATAGCCACTACGCCATTGAGGATGGTCACATGATATGGTGAAAAGTCTTAAGTTTAATTCCCTTTCCATGGAACTTCCGCCGGCAAACGACCGGGGCAAAAGATCGAGCCATACTTAACCGATTGAAAAAACGACTCGAAGCAATCGGATAAAATTAAGGCTAATTGAAACCTGGCTACTGATAGTAAAAAACAATGTAAACGCATTTCATGGCAATGAAAGAACATATGCGATACAAAGCCGACACAACTCCACCGCGAAGTAGGACGCAAAACATTAGCTTATATTTTTCTTATCTCGATTTCCGCTGTTATTTTAAAGGTAATGCTCAAACTCACATCCATTTCCCCCCCTGATCTTGGGGAGTCCTTAAGAAGAAGAAGAAGAAGAAGTGCCTTTATTTACCATACATTTCACCAGTCCGTATTTTATAGTCCGTATTTTATACCCAGTCCGTAGTCCGCAGTCCGTGTTTTATACTGACCGCCATAAATTCATTCATACACATAACCTACTACACTACTACAAGGTAGGAGATCAAGCCAGCGTCGAAGTTGAAGGAGNATACACATAACCTACTACACTACTACAAGGTAGGAGATCAAGCCAGCGTCGAAGTTGAAGGAGTCGAAGAGCAAATGCTCATCTTCTCGTCAAGTTTAACGCCTGGACGGGTCAAAGGCTTTTGAATCGTACTAAGTGAAAGATTCCTGCGTGTCTTAAATTTGGTAAGACCTCTATCCTCACCGTGCTGTAGCGCACGATGCACGCTCTCAGCGAGGAATTTGATGCTACCGAACTTCGGCGAGCGCGTGCTTCTTTGGAAACGATAGATCTTCGGGCTCTCGAGTTCGGACCCGATTAATTACGAAGTGCGTCTACTACGAGTGAGCGAGTGACTCATTTGCATATCTGTGTCCCTGCAATAACTCGTGGTACGCTCGCGTGTACCCACAAGTTAAAAAGGCTGCAATAATTATACACAGTATAGATTACTTTATAAAATAACTAAGGTAGTACGCACGCTCTGATTGGCCAAGAGGAGTGTTTGCATGAGAGTATGTAAACATGGTTGTGGTGTCAAGACGTTTTGCTTTTCGCTAATCCCGCGAGCACGAATTTGAAAACGTTTTTGCGTTCAAAACTCCACAAGTTTACTTTATTTACCCATTCCTTCGTCGGCTGAAACTTGGAAAATCGTTACAAAGAAGGTGTGTCAATTTTTCTTCGCTTAAGCTGACATTTTAAGCGAGAAAACTCCGTATTTTGGAAAGCATCTTTTTGGAAAACAAGAACTGATTACGCATGCAAGACTTCGTGGACAAGACTTTGCTACTGGTAAGAATTTCTCTTTCAATCAGTGCCATACAAAGAGTTTTGCATTTTTTGGCAAGGCATTGGGAGAATTCTTGAAGTTATGCAAACCCTCGACTTCGTCTTGGGTTGGGCATAACTGTCTCGAATTCTCCCAACCCGTCTCGTGTTTATATCAGGCTATGCAAACACGGAAAACGCTTTCTATTGCTTTTAAATATGAAAAATGGTATTTTAGGAAATCGACCATTGAACCTGCAGTTCCTGCAAAGCACAAAACTAAATGAGAACATCAGCCTGAAGGTCTGCCCAAACAGCAATTTGACAATATTATGGTATTTTTTATGGTGGCCTATAACAAAAGCAGAGGTGGGATTTGTTTTGGGGAAAAGTTAATCCACGAACAGAATGGGTAGCGACAAGGAAGTCAGGCGATTAACGAATGGGTTTGAAAATCTTATAGAGCAATGCTCTTCTTCATCTGTTAAAGGCAGTGCGAAAATAGCCTGAGAGAACAGCCAACATTTTCGGATCGATGTTACCACTGGTTTCCCCGCAAAATGATGTCTGAGGAATGAGCGCAGAAATTCCAGACTAATGACATGTCACTACCCAAATCTGGGTAGTCAGTGGTGGATCTAGGGGAGGAGTCCGGGGGGCCTGACCTCCCCCCCCTTGCCCCACTTATTTTTAGACCAAACTGGGGCCTGAAAAAAAAAATTTTTTGTGCCCCCCCCCTCCCCCCGCCATCTCACAGTCATGTTGAAACGCAGACCATGCAGACCGTGCAGACTGTGCAGACTGAGTGTTATTTTGTTACTTGTACCTTAATTTTCTAGTAAAATTTTTACTATAGTTTCCTGCTTCCTCTTATTATGTGCACTGTGCATCACCATCATATGTGCACTGATGTGTATACCTGCAAGGGTCATGGGTAGGAAATGAGAAAATCACGGGCTCATGTTTACCGGCAGATGTAAAAGCAGTTCCGCGTGCTTTTAGCTGCGCCGCTTTCACGCAGGAGCGTGCACGAAGGAGGAAGGTAAGCTGTTTCTTTCTGTAACTGACCGAACTAACAACGATGACATCGGTATCTGTAAGATTTGAAGAAATGACGGCAAGTCACCGGTTTGAATTACAGAGTGAAACCAAAGACGATCATCAACAATCAAGGAAATTGAGGAAATGTCTCTCTCGTAGCCGTTGTAGGATTAGCTGAAAAGGGTTTTATTTTAAGTCACTTAACCTGAAAAAGCTTTTTCTACTAAAAAAAATAATCATGGCAATATAATACAACGTTACAGAAAGAAACAGCTTACCTTCCTCCTTCGTGCTCGCTCCTGCTTGAAAGCAGCACAGCTAAAAGCATGCGAAACTGCTTTTACACCTCCTGGTAAACATGAGCCCGTAATTTTCTCATTTCCTACCCATGACCCTTGCAGGTATACACACCAGTGCACATATGATGGTGATGCACAGTGCACATAATGAGAGGAAGCAGGAAACTATAGTAAAAATTTTACTAGAAAATTAAGGTACAAGTAAAAAAATAATACTCAGTCTGCACAGTCTGCACGGTCTGCAGAGTCTGCTGTCTGCAGTCTGCATGGTCTGCGTTTCAACATGACCGCCTATGTCAGGGTCTAGATCCGCCACTGGTAGTGCTTCTGCCTGGATGAAGCAATTTCAAAAAATCAGAAGCACTACCCAGCCACATCATCAGTAAGGAATTCCTGCGCATGTTTCTCAGCCATCATTTCGCAGGAAACTCTTGTTGTGCCACAAATTGTTGGCTGTTTTCCTCAATGAAAGTGAAAAAAAGTGCTGTATGTACTCATGAACATATCATGCAGTAAAAAGAAGCATGCCAAACAGATATCTATAAACAGGGTGTTTCAAAAGTTCGTTCCAATTGTAAATTGTATTTTGCAAAAAAGCATTTAATGCTTCTTTAGGCAAATGTAAACTGATTCAAGTAAGAAATTTATCTAAATAACCTTTCAAAGCAATTTCAAACTAAAATTTGAAGAATTATTTTTGAAGTTTTGCCCCAAACGTGCACGAACGCGAGTTTTTTTCCCGCCATACTTTTCCTGCCCATTTTGTACGTTATATTTTCGTTTTTTTAATTTTCTGTACTCTTTCACGAAAATGAAGGCCTGCACTGTTTGTGCTAATGCTTAGGCATCCATTTTTACAGTCTCCTAGCCACTCAGGCACAGAAATTGCTTAACTGTTGAACAAGTCTGAACGATATAAGTGAATAATTATTGGTCAAAAGTAAAGACTTTAGAGGACAAACCAAGGAGTGGATGGCCATTTTTTTAATTGAAATGTGTAAGAAATGTTGTCGAAAAAGCTGTAAGTATATGTGTAATAATTCATTCTACAACACAGAAAGGTAAAAAAAATCAGCTTCAAAATTTCAAAGTTTCGAGCACAAGAGTATGAAGATATATGACCAACAAAGGTTGGAAAGCCTTGAAGACAAAAAGGTGGCGCACATGCAGACATGGTGCCAGAAGGATTTAGAAACTTTATAGCAAAAGACGACCGGCCAGCAAACTCACATGATGTGAACCCCCTAGAGACCATCTGGATCATCTTTGACCAGACAACATACAAAGATCCAGCCCCCAAAACACTGGACGAGCTAAGACAGTGACTACACTTCGCCTGGAAAAATGTGCCTTCAGGCACGCTTTGGGAGCTCACACATTCTACACCTCACCACTTATAAAATGTTAGATAACATAAAGGAAGACATTCTGGTTTATTTTTCAGTTATTCAATGTTAAATGAATAATTAATACAATGCAAAGTTTTACAAAAGGTATTTATAATAATCAGTGAAATTTAAGCGAAGAAAAAATTAGCACTCACTTTTGAAACACCCTATAGAGTGTGATTTATAAGATTTAACAAGCCCAATTACATGTACAAGTTGGCTTGAAAACACAGACATTCAAAACACAGGCTTCTGACCTGAGATGAAGTGGACACTTAAGGTGGTTTGGTTCAGAGTGTGTCAGATGGGGGTGGGTTGTTTTACCATTTTTCATTTTCCCATTTCCCATGTTCACTCCCTGTTCCCAGTGTTCACTGTTCACTGTCAGACTCTGTTCCCCATTTTAGCAACATCCCTGAAATGTGGTCAGGAGCCTAGTGAGAGGTTCAGGAAAGACGGGAGGGGTGTATATCCCCTTTTTGCGCCTTCATATCAATTTGCCTGAAATCCCATTTTTATGTGGCAAAAAAAAAAAGATGGTCAAAATAATGGCATCTCAGGCTTTTGTAACTCAAGTTTGGACTTACCTGCCACTGGTGCCTTTCTTCCTTCAAGATTATCAACTGATGCTTTACGTTCTTCTAGCTTCTCTCCTACCTCCTCTAACTTTATCTTAATGTTGTCTTCATCCACCTTCCACTGCTTCAGAAGTTCTTTATAGTGATCTTCAACATCACGGTCCATGGGCTCATTTCTGAGGTCATTAACCGCGGCTCTGTACAGCGATCCCCCAAGTCTCACAATTGCGTCAGTTATATCATTCCAGCAGGTACTGAATGTTACATCATCAACAGAGGCATGACTGGCATGACCATACATCCTGTTTCTATAAAACTTAACACGGGCAATGTCAGCCTCTACACTAAGATCTGTAGCTGGTGGAAGATTATCCCAACCAGTGGCCGGAGGAGTCAAACCGCAAATACTTCTTAGAAGAACCATCAGCAGGGTTATGTCAAAGTTAACTGAAGTTACTGAAGATCTGATAGCAGGATACAGTTTGCCCCATTGTGATGGATTCAGAACTCTCTTTTTGCGAAGTGAATCCAGTGTTCCATGTACTGCAGGATTTTGTAAAAGGGTAAAAAGCCCAGCAGGTGAATGAATTTTGTCAAATCTCTCCCTTAGTGCATGACAACCAACATCTACAAGAAGGCGACATAATCTGGCATAATTAGTGGTCTCCTTTGTGGAACGAAATGCTGGAACTGCCGAAGCCATGGATAGATGAATTAAGATCTAAAATAAACAAATGAAAAATAAATAAGGAAATAAAAAGTTCAGGAAAGACAGGAGGGATGTAAGGCCCCTTTTTGCACCTTGACCTGCTCACCACTGAGTTCTCAGTAGCTCAGTGGTTAGAGCATCTGACTAGTGTAAGTAAGATCGTGGGTTCAATTCCCATCTGGAACTCAGAATTTTTTTCTGTGTTCTTCTCTCCACACGTATCATTTCATTCACAGGAAAAAATAACAGATTCCCATTTTTGAATATTTTAGGGTATTTAAAGAATATATAACCCACAAAAATCCCAAATTTGGAAGAGTGAGACATTAAGTCCCAACCTGGTTGGGAATTCCCTGATTGGGACTTGGCTCACTTTGCCAAATTTGGGATTTTTATGGGTATTCTTTAAATACCCTAAAATATCCAAAAATGGGAATCTGTTATTTTTTCCTGTGATTTATTATAAAACTACATGAACAAATAAATAACATCAACAAGCCAAGAATGACATTTACTTTCCAATTATAACTATTATAGTAAAAACGCAATTCTCAGAAGTCATAGGGATAGGTATTGGGAATTGCCAGATTTCACTATGCTACAGGCCAAGTTTAATATCAGGTTAATTTTGATTTAACCTACAATATTGAACAGTCAAAAATAGATGGAAAATTTAGACTCCCCTTTATTCCATTTTATTCTGTCCAAAATTGTAGGTTGAATCCTGATTTCATTTGTTTCCTAGTCCTAGAAGACAAAGGTAATTAAGAATCATCCTAGGTTAAAGAACTTCTTGACCTGAAATCAAATTTGACTAGCAACAGATAATGATCGACCCCTAAAAATCTTTTATAAAACCAAGCAAAAGATTGAATATCAACAGTCAAGTCAATCTCTAGCTGTTGACCTCTGGGAAGAAAAAAAAATATTTGAAAGACCTCCCAATTTTCTCCTTCCCACACTTTTTAAAACACTATGCTTATTAAATAAACAATTTGAAACTGAAGTGCTGCTTATGTTGGTTCTTCCTCTAGTATTAAGCATTATTGTGTGTGTTTTATTTTTCTTTTCTACCTTAATTTAAGTTACCTATCTGTTAAATTTATAATAATTTTATTCATTCAAAACATTTCTCCATTTCTGATTGGCTCATATCCTTCATAACAAGCTATCGACCAAATTTAGAAGACACTTGTGATACCCGGTTAAATGACATCAATAGTATAGGCTATCATCATAAGAAAAAGGGTAGCAACCGAGAATCCTGGGAACAAGGTTGCATTAGCTCAGTTCTTTTAATAGTGGAATTTTACTCATTTTGTGAAGAAGAAATAACCAACATTCTGCCTAAAACAATACCGAGAACAACAAATACAACTTAATGGATGACAACTGCTATTTATAAAGAATAATTATCTGCTAGACTGAAAGACATCCCTTCATATCACGAATTTGCGCCAAAGGGACAAACAAATGAAGACAGGAACTTAACATCGATCGAGGTAAGGATATGTTTCAAAATCAAAGTACCTCATGCACCCGGCTCATGGAAACATTTTCAATGAATAATATAAAACTATTGGATTCACTTTTAAATCATCTGAAGAAATATGCAGAATTTGGCAGTTGCTACCAACAGAGGTAGATAACACATTCCTTAATCTCTTGTATAATTAAAATTGGATTCAGCTTTCATATTGTCTGAAATGCACATATCTCGGAGTGTTGTTATTTTGCCTCAGCTAATAACACCTTCCCCAATCTGCATAATTCTTCAGATCATAGTCAGCCTCATCCAATAATATTATTATTCATTCAAAAATATTTCTGATCGGCTAAAATCCCACGCATAATTCACCATAACCAGCTACTGTTGACTAAATTTGGAAAAATTTTGTGGTACAGTTGATTTCCAGTAACTTGAACCCTCGCTAACACAAACCATACATTTACTGCAATTTTACCCCCAGTAACTTGAACCCTCGATAACTCGAACTTCCCGCTAACTCAAAGTAGTTTTTGTTTCCCCTCAGATCATTTCTACATTTCTCAGTCATTAACCTCGGTTATAGTTTAAGCGCTATCAATTTTGGGGTGTTGTACAAATAAAAATGAATTTAATTCTTTGGAATCCATACATTGTAGGGCAGCTACAGTTATACATAACCTCTCCCGCGACATGCCCTCTGAGGATGCAAGAAAAACAGCTAACTGGGTCTCTTTATTCGACACTTTTAAGGTCAAAATAGTCCGAAGTCTGCCGAACACTGCTGAAGGCGAGCTCGCTCCCAGTGCTTTCCACTTCAAAAATCAGAGATCGCGAGGAAGGTATTGTCATTTATTCATTTTACACATAGTTTTCGTTCCTTACATGGGTCTGAGTTAACATATTTTTGGAAATTGTGTCAAGCAAGACGGCAACAACTCACATTTTTCAATCAGGCGTGAGAAATTGGCCCGCAAGCGTGAGCCGGCGTGAGATCAAAGTTTTCAACCCGCAGGCGTGAGAGCCACTTTAATTTATAATATCTACATGCAACTGCATAACTCCGTCATGCTTGGAACTATATAATCCAAAGGAAAGAGTAAGAGACCTCCGTCATCAACATTATGTTAGCGTACAACGTTTTAAAACTTTATTATATGAAAAACGCTACTTCTTACAGAGGATCCATTGTTTGGAATCTTTTAGAACAATCTGCTGTTAGCGCCAGGGAAAAAGTCTTATGCATGCCCTCAGAAACTTGAACTTCAATGGGCTGTCCCCAAATTGACAGTAATTTCATCTTTTATTGATTCTATTCATATCTTTTATTGTACATATTTCACCTTTTATTGACGACATTCAATTTTAATAATTTTTATTATTTTATTAACATTTTTTACATGCCCCCGTAAGCTATATTAGCTTTGAAACCCACCATCTTTAAATAAAAGATGTTGTTGTTCTACATAATTTTACCCACGATAACTCGAACCATGTTTTGAGCCCTCACAAAGTAAAAAAAAAAACAGACTACTGGCGTCCAAAACATTGAATCTTGCATTTCCCATTGACGTGTTGTAGGCATATAGTTTACTAGTGGAGGTTGTTTCTCACAAATCTAACATGAAACAGTTTTACTTCTCAAAACAGTAAAACACATTTTAGGCAATGTTTTGTTATATTACATTCTGATTTATGATCTAGTCTAGAAGTATCTTTCAATTTTCACTTTTAAAACATTTCTACAATTAACTGTGATTAATTAAAATGTTCACTGTGCAGTAAAAGCTGTTTTTTTTCCTTACTCCCCACTATTTTTTTCGAGCTCCCGATAACTCAACTTTTTTCTATCTCCCTTGAAGGTTTGAGTTATCAGGAGTCAACTGTATGTGAACTGATGACATCAATCGTGCCGCAAAATTGCCGATAAACATGCACTACCAAAGATGGACTTAACATTGATGGAAGTTACAGCATGTTTTAGCTTGTTCTTAAACTAGGGATTATTTTGAATGAATAATCAAAAACAATTATTGAATTCAGCTTTCGTATCATCTGAAGAATAATTGTGGAGATCTCAGAGGGTGTTATCCACATTCTTCAGATGATACTCCTGAAACCTCAATCAATAATGGCTAATTAATAAATAGCTGGAATATGCCTAAGAGGGAGCATGGGGTGAGCACAGCCCCAGAAAGGGATTTGTGCAAACTACATGTATGAACTGGCTGTTGGCCCAGGGTGCAGGGGAAGTTTGGATAATTTTAAAACAAAACACCTTACATGTATGTACTACAGGAACTTAATGCTACTCAGAACATACAAAGAATTCTTAGTGACAACATGGAACTACAAGTATCATAAAATTGAACCTGTATGTAATAAATTCTACTTCCAAAGACTACTTATAAGGGCCTCTTCACATGAGACCGGTTGACCCGGGCTGGCCCGCCCAGTTTCTGAGATCTCACCCTACCCTTACCTTTAAATCCTATGTAAAATTTTTGATGTGTTCATATGAGAGGGCGGGCTCACTTGGTTCCTGAGATTTCAGATTTTCCAACCAGAATCTCGGAAAGTGGGCTAGAAAATTTTGCCATATAAACACTTCAGCCCAGTTTCTGGGATGAAAGCGGGGCAGACCATGCCTGGATGGCATCATCTTGCTTTGCATGCTGTATTTTCCAAATCATAAGCATCCCATTTTAATAACTGCAGTGATACAGAGCTCTATAAAAGTTGCCAAAGCTACAATAGGCGTGAAAGTTATAACTTTGTGTTTCACCATGTTTGCTTTGTTTCTCGAATTTTGCACCACAAACTCAAACGAGGCTGAAATTTCTCATATGAACCCAAGGTGAAATTATTGGTCCCGGTAGCCAGGCCAGCCAAGTCAACTGGGCTCATGTGAAGAAGCCCTAAAAGTAGATGTGTCAATAACCTCACCTTGCAAAAGACTCCCTGTGGTTTGAATCAAGAAAGTGACCACCTACCATAATGCACATGTCATTGGCTTCCCCCAGGGGTAGGACCCCGGGCCAACCAGGGGAATTTATGGGCGA
Source organism: Porites evermanni (assembly GCA_942486025.1). Classification (NCBI taxonomy): domain Eukaryota; kingdom Metazoa; phylum Cnidaria; class Anthozoa; order Scleractinia; family Poritidae; genus Porites; species Porites evermanni. The sequence continues at coordinate 28,024 of CALNXI010001128.1, read as the reverse complement.
ATATAATGAGATGGATTGGACTGTCTTCCCCTGGAAAGGGGAAAATTCACGTCATTGTTTTAGGTTCAAAGAAAACGGGTGGGGGAATTCAAAATTTTGTAAAATCGCAAACACAGGGATCCCACAGGGATTTATCTCTTTGCCCATTCCATAAAATATTGGGAAGGTAAACTACCCATTTGCAAGAGACCAGATGTCTTTCTTGATGACTGGGAATGAACTAGTGCGTACCGTGCCATAATGGAGATGTATATAGAACGGTGACTATGGCTACAAAAAATTGCAATTTCTATCACTATAATTATTCCGCTTCTACTTGTAGGCCATTCTTCTCATCCTTTGTTAAAACTAGTCATTTCTCATAACAAATTGCAGAAAAATAAGCAAGAAAAGGTGCCTAACATATAGTAAATTTTGTGGGCATGCGCATTGCTTTGATCTACAGTCTGGGTATCT
>CALNXI010001128.1:0-14644 GCA_942486025.1 Porites evermanni | reverse complement strand
TTGGATTTCCTTCCATGGGGCAAAGATTGAAGTTCACATTCTTAGGGCGTGTTCCATTTGTCAGAACTGGTCGGCCGGACCATTGCCCGACCAGTCAGATTGAAAATGATATCGGCTTTTTCTAAGAGTTTTTCCTGAAAAACCATCTCCTTGGTGCATGCTATTTAGGATTTGACCGATCTGGCTGGAGAGTTTTGATTAAAAGGGAAATTATCATTGCGACGTGAATGGTCTCGCCGGCCAGTTCTGACAAGTGGAAAGTGCCCTTAGTAGACTCTTAGTTACCCCCTTATTGATTGAATTCAATACCATAGCTTTCAAGCACACGTATATTCCCTAAGATCAGGTGCTAATCCCTGCAAAGGTCACATTTTTCCAGCAGGTTAGCATAATTTTCTTGGCAGGGTGTGCCAGACGATTAATGGAGAGGCGGTAAATAAGCCTTGATAATTTATTCATTTTATCACACGGTCCAGAGGAGATGAGTTTGTCATTAGAACATCAAAGCCCGTCGAAAACCTCTGAAAAAAAAGGTTATTTTGATCGCGTTACAGTTTCGTTACACACTCTATAGACCGCAAACCAAGAGACCGAGGGCACGCAAGATCGGCTTACAGTCCTTTTACTCGACTCGGCACTTCGTGCCTAGGTCGCCCTTCGTGCCTCGGTCGCCTTTCGGTCACCCTTCGGGCAAGGTGCCGTGCGCCAGCGAGGATATGGCTTGCGGTTATTTATTTTTAAAAGTCGATCTGAGTCAGATTAGAAGCGAAGAAATCGTTTCCAGTAGATTTATAAAGATCCCATTGGGCTAATTAATCATGCTAAGCGACAGGTATAGACATTTTTCAAGGTGAGACTTTAAATAAGTAATTCATTTATTCACACGAGACTCCTCTAGACCCTGTGATTATATATCACAAAAGGCTACTGCTGATCGCTAAAAAAAGTAGTTTAGACCGGAATAACTGAAGAAGCCCTCGTTTCTCGCGTCAGTTGACGACGGGAAAGCAAACGAAAAGGACTAAACGCGACCTTTAGTGAGCAATTTGCTGCTCTGCCATTGGTCAAGCCAGTTGTTTGATTTGTGAGCGCCAACGTCAACTGAAGTTCCCCTTCAGTTGCTAAATCAGCCTATTACTATGATATAGACTACGAGCAGTCTATTTTTTTCTTATTCCGTCGTGCGAAACGCGAGAAACACGCAAATGAGCAAGCGTGTAACCGAACCCTCGTTTCTCGCTTCGCGCGGCGAACGCGCGTGCATTGCCCTCACTAAATCTGAAGAATAGGAGAGACTGCATCTGTAAACATCTGTAAACCTGAAGAAGGCTGGTATGGCCAGCCGAAATATTGTTTTATTTAAAAAACAATTCACGTTGTTCTGAATCAGTTTTACAGCGGTCTTTGGACTTCTCGTTCTTGGTTCTTTATATTTTCCTTGATTAGATCTCTTTTCTAGACTGAGATCTAACTTTTACAACTAGCAGAATCTTCGTCCACGGTTTTTGCAGTTAATTTAATCCTTTATTAGAGAGACTGCTTGCAGTCTAATAATGATGTTGCTCTTCCATGATGTTTCTGTAATTTCAGCTATAAACGAATGCGCTACAAACCAACATAACTGCCACAGAGATGCCATTTGCCATGATAAAACTCCCTTTTTCACTTGCAAATGTAAACCGGGATACAAGGGAAATGGAAGGAACTGCATTGGTAAATATAACATTTGTTTTTTGCTTAAGTACAATATACAATATTAACAGGGAGACACACACACAAACTAAAACAAAAAAAGGGTAACAAGATGCAAGAAAAGATACAATTTGTCCACAGGTTATTAAATACCAGTCTTTATTATATATATACTGATGAAATACCAGGATTTTTCCTTTTACTAAAAAATCATATCTTCATCGCGCGCAGTGAAGATACTATTTTTATCTTACACGTGTGAGGATATTGGTGTCGCCATGGTTACTAACTTTTTGGAACAAAAAATATAAGTATTATTGTCTTTATTTCTCCTTTATAACTTTATATCCGAGTTTCATAAAATTTTTGTGACAGGCATTTTGCCATAGGTGATCACTTTAACTGCACCATTTTGCTGTTTCGAAAATGAATTAAAAAAAAGAGTTATGTTTTTTGTAGGAATTTCATCAGTATCTATAAAATAAACAGAACATTTAATTACATGGCCGCTTGGGGATACGAATTTGATCTTCTCGTGCTGAACTCACTCTTTCGCTTCACTCACTCGTGAGAGACACTTTCAGCACTAGAAGATAAAATTCGTATTCCCGCACGGCCATGTAATATCCTCTATAACTTAAACACTAACCAAAATCTACTGAACATGCGCAAACTTGTATGAGGCTTAAGGCTGAAGGATTCTCGGTCGCATGAAGGCATTAAGATAAGTTTTCTTTTTTTGTTTTTTTGAGAAAAGGTTTAAAGGCTAAGAAACTATAGGGTATGCTTCTTCCTTTTGCTGCAACTACCAGACAAAGATTGGAAGTGCGGAAGGAACGTTTCTCAGGGAGATATCCCTAAATTTTAACTTTAGGATATGATTAGGCCCTGTCTTGGTGTCGAGTTATGTGCTTTTTACTTCAGCATATATCTCTGCTTTATATCTCCTTTCTCCGGCTACGTAAGTAAAAAGGTATGATAATGCTTTTATTGGGTCTTTTTAGCTATGGATGGATGCGAAATTAAAGGGATAAAGTGTCCCCCTGCTCTGAAGTGCGTAAAACAGGGGGACAACTATGTATGCGGGTGCAATAATGGTTTTAAGGTTGTGGGAGGTGGAAACGCGAGGAAGTGTAAAGGTAAGTAGGATTACTATCTGTTTTGAAATTAGCAAATCAAAGGGGCACAGGGATTAGAATTAGTACGAGCTACGGAAAGAAGAGACCTTTTAACCGGTACGGCGGCCATATTGAATTTATTAGATTTAGGGAGTATTATGGAATGCCCAGGGGGCACTAACTCAGTATGTACGCGCACTTTTCGGGCAAAAAGAGAACTTCACTGTATATTTGTCGGGAAAAAGGCGTTCATTATTACATCCAAACAAGGCTCAACGACCTTTTCTTTGCCATTACAATCTTTTTCTGGGAAAACTTTAAGAAAAATTAATTGGCCACAAAAGCGCGCGTACGTATACTGAGTGAGTATATCGAATCGTGCTCATGCCCCCTGGGCATCCCATAATACTCCTTAAATCTAATTAAGTCAATATGGCTGCCATATCGGTGAAAAGGTCTATTCAATAATAACACTCGATTACTCTTGTTTTCCAGCAGTGGTGAAACTGAAAAAGGGTAATGTAGCAAAGGGGGCTAAAAATATCTGTTTGTTTATCTTTTTTGTTATTATTCATGATATAGTGTTAATCATAAATCGTTAATCGTATATAATATGACAATCACTAATAAATACTTTCATTGCCATCATCATTTTCATTATTATTATTATAATTATTATTAATACTTTTATTGGTAGATCAGCTGATTCGACAATTTTTTAAATCATATAATAGTAAAGGTGCAATTCTCATTTACTTCAAAATAGTATGAGATAATGGTTGTTGAGTTTATCCTCTTACCTGTTTTATCGGTCTCCGTGTCTTCTGCCTTTTTTCACCGTAACGGGAACTTTGGCAGATGAGGTAAGCCATGGTATTTACCCAGCCTGAATTTTAAAGTCTTTTTTCCACACATTCTCCCTGTTTTTAGCAATGAACGAGTGTGAAAAGAAAGGACTAAACTGCCCCCCTGCTCTGAAGTGTGTGAAGCACAAAAACAGTTATGAATGTGGATGCAATCCTGGTTTTAAGGTTGTAGGAGGCGGCAACGCAAGGACTTGTAAAGGTACGATTATTTTTTAGTGATTGAAATGAGTCTGAGACTGAACTTGGCAAAGAAATGAAAGGCAAGTAGAGCTATTTTTGATTCACCTTATGTTAACTGTCTGAACCTCAAAACTGGAAAAACTTGCATAAAAGTAAAATTTGGAACTGTACTTAAGTTTGCACCATTCTAACACTCCTAGTTGATAAGTACATGCACCAATATATAATATAAACCATTCGCTCCAGTTTACACTCGATTTGTTGAGCTAGTTTCTTATTTTCTAGTTTAATTTATGGGCCGGTACTTTGACTGCCTTTTTCACCCGTAAATGAAACATGGCACCAATGGGTTGAGTTACGGCGGCTTGTTTTTACTCAGGCTTTTTCACCCTCTCGCACGGTATTGGCTAAAAAATTAACAGGACATATCGTTAACATGAAACCATTCAATCTTTTCACTCCGCTCTCATCAAATCAGAACGAATGAACGAGCCAGGTTGAATTTTAACTTTTTTCAGGGGTTTTAACACCTGCCCACACACGAGCGCTGCTTTAGCCAATTCAATGGCGTCTCGCATCTAAACTACTGCCACGCATTCAAGACATATAACCACGCCTTTGCAGTACAAAAATTGAGACAGTTATGACGTTTACACTGGGCGGGTCAAACTGTCGACCGTACCGGTCGATTTTGGTGTCCGAAAATTTCAACGCGTAGGCATCTTAATTTTCATACGTTTAGTGTGGTAAATATATATAATTAATGACTATAGATAATAGATAATTAATGACTATTTTTTAGCAATGGATGAATGTGAAAAGAAAGGAAGAATTTGCCCCCCTGCTCTGAAGTGCTTGAAGCAAAAGGATAAATCTTATGCATGTGATTGCGATCCTGGTTATAAGATTGTTGGAGAGGGAAACGATTGGACATGTAAAGGTACGATTACTGAATAATCAACTAATGGATTCTTATTTCCAAGACCTTTGAGTACTTTCATGTGTCAACGCCGCAGGCATCTTGCTACGGTTATAGCTAGTGGATCTATTTGCCCTAGAAACCTGTTTCCCTCGCTTCAAGGTCCTTAGCTTTATATTATATTATATATTAACCCTTCAGTTCCTTTTATTTTATTTTGCACTGTGTGTTGTGTTGGACGTGGCTTCATTGCAGTTTGTTGGTCGCTTAATATCGGTGTTTTTCACTTTTAACCTTTTTACTTTGCACTTTATATTTGTGTTGGACGTGGCTGCATTGCAGTTGTTGGTCGCTCAAAATTGGTGCTTTTTCTAACAATTTAACTATGAACCAATTTTATTTGTTTTTATGCCTACAGCATTCTCATTTACACACACCCTCCCTCCCCAACTTACCCACTATTTTAGTGGAGACTTGTGAACCCTTTAATTAGGGATTCCATACCACACCTGTAATGCCACAAAGGTTGCTAGAGAGAAACTACTGTTTTGTTTTTTTTTCTAAGCGAATGGATTCTAACAGACACTAGTTGGCCGGGTAATGCTCCATCTCTTAACAAAACAAATTGGACTGGCTTGGAAGTATCGAGGCGGTCAAACTAAACCTGCGTGTACTACTCATGAGTTTTTCTTCAGATTTTGATTTTAAAAACATACCTTATTATACGAAATTAACGCTCCATGAAATTAAGGTATTGGAAATTAACGTGTTTTAAATTAACGTGAATTTAATGGAAAACGACTTTCGAATAAAGAAAATTAACGCGAAAAGAGGAGGTAGAATTTCACAATAAAGGAAATTAACGCGATTAAGACACAGTTGGTGGTGACAACTTGAACAAATTTATTTCATCACTGGATGCAAAAAAATTCAAAACTGAGCTGACATCACTTCTAACAGTGACAACGACGAAGATGAACTCGAAATATTTTAAACCTTCGCCTTAGCTTTTGTGAAAGATGAAAAATAAAGGGTAAATGGAAACAAAGAAAGCTTGTAGTTAATGTTTTTCAGGTGTCAAGAATGTCTGGACAGGTTCCAAAACTGGGGTTAAAATACTGAAAATTAAGAGCACGGAAATTAACGCTGCACTTACTTAACGTCGCGGAAATTAACGCTCAACAAAATCAACGCGACTTTAATTAACGCGAATTTTAACGATTCGCGTTAATTTCATGGAGCGTTAATTTCCCATATAAGGTAGTTCAAATGTGGACATTTGGGTCCCTAAAAAAAACACGCTCCTGGACAAGTCAGTGTGAACAGTCAGGGGGGAGGAGACCTGAAGACCATGCCGAATGATCCTACTTTTTCATTCATTTCAGCCTTGGACGAATGCGAGAAGGCAGGAAAAGTTTGTCCATCTGAGCTACTGTGCCTGGAAAACGAGAACGGAACTTTTGCATGTGGCTGCGACGTTGACTCAAAAGTAGTGGGAGAAGGAGATGCGAGGACTTGTCAAGGTAAAAATTTCAGTCAATATAAAGGCCGGCACGATATCAGTTTTTTAGCTGATGATCTTGCCAATTTTCATTAACTTTAAGCTTTTATATAGGATCTTTTGAAAGAAAGTCGTCAAATGGATTTTGCTGATTCCCTGCCCAGTCTAGCCCTTGGAACATATGAATTTCACTATAAAGTTATTTTTAGACTAATTAAACGCTTAAATTAATGTCCACGGAAGTTGGTTTCTGGAGAAACTTTTATTATTATTATTATTATTATTATTGTTGTTGTTGTTGTTATTATTATTGCCCCCGTAGGGATTTCGCCCAGTAGGCGAAATCCCGAGGAGGCACTCTAGTAACTCGCGCGTATATTAAGGAAAGTAATAACAGGTGAAATATACAGTAATACAGTCAATATAGAAAAAATCTCGATTTGCTTGAACAGGGGCCGTGAGGAATCGGTAGGTAATGATGACTTTTCTATTGTTTGCGCCCGCAAGTACGAAATGGTTAGGATGACGTAAAGACAGAACATCCCCAAGGGACCGCTTAGGTAGATTTTGTGACATTTATTGTGCAGTCATACTTCGACACTCTTTTGCGTTACGTGTTATCAGTGACATTCTGTGGAGCAGTAGTTTCAGTGAAAGTTATATTATGGACCAAAATTTTAACGATAATCGTTAAGCGCAGAAGAAGTTTTAAGTTGCGTATAACTGTGTATGTATAAACACTTGGAGAGTTTGCCAGACACGAGTTCACAAATCTTTCATTGGAAACCTTGCCAGACACTCTTTCTCTCTCTGGGCTCTCTTTGACCGGAATAAGACTTAGCCTCAAACAAGCAAGACGAGTGAACAACGGCTAGCCTATCACTAGTAGAACGATCAGAACGATGGACATTAATATTACAGAAATTCGCCGACAACCAAATTCTGTGCTGACTTATTCCCTGCTCACCGCTCTTCCGTTATAAAGTTTAAAATAAGACTAGAATGCGCGAGCGTGAATTGATCAAACGTCCTTTTAATTTCTAAGGCTTCCTTTCCGGCAAATAAGATGAACTGAATGTAAAAAGTGAAAGAGAAATAGCGAAAAATTCAACTTCTAATTAAATCTTTTCTTATGGTTTAGAATAAACTATTCTCGAAACTGGGACTGTTTAGATCAAAGCTGTGTAAATCGACCTGAAACTGTGCATGGAACCTTGCGTTTCCTGTAATTATCTCACCTCTTGTATGGAATATGTGTGAAAGTCTTCATTATGAATCGGTATATTTCAGAGAGCTACACAACAAGCAAGAATGCTATTGACCGACAATATACAGAGCGGGGGCAGCTGTAGTGTCAACTATTACTAGTTATTATTAAGGAGAAAACTCCAGTACTAAACACAACTACTTCTGATGTACCACAAGAAGCTCCCAAAGGAGATGGTCCGTTCCAATCAACTCTTTCCTACCCTATGGAATATTAAATAACATGTAGTTTACCACAACAACAACAAAAATTAACATGAAAATGTTAGCTTCTCTTATTGTCGTAAACCAGAGTTCGCGATTGGCCGGAGCGTGTTTGCGCTTGAGACTGGATCCATGTTGTCTCGCATTGCATTGTGGGATTGCTTTGAGGCACGTTATCGTTTCTTTAATCTGACGAAGTTGCCCAACAAACTGAATCTGAACTGTTCGTCCTCAAAAATAGTCTCATAGTGCAGTTCGAAACAATACCGCCCTAGTCTTACAACGGTTATTAATATTATCATTCCCGCGGCTACATAGGAATGGGGACTCCAGTTGAGGTTGCATTTGATCGAATTTGACAACGTTTAACTGTTAACTGTACAACTGATTAAAAAGGCACACAGAGAGACCGTTGCGTCCTACCACTTGAACGCCACTCTCGTAAACTTTATGGAACGATCTCGTGGACCTTATTCCAATTCAGTAGATATCAACGAGTAACTGATGCATGTAATAAAACAATCTTTTCAGCGTTAGACGACTGCGAAAAAGCAGGAGATGCTTGTCCATCTTCACTGCAGTGCTTGGCGCAAGAGAACGCAACTTACTCATGTGGCTGCGAGGCTGGTTTAATGGTAACCGGACATGGAGATGAGAGAACTTGTGAAGGTACAATTAATTCTTCATCAAAGGACTGGGGCTACGTTACGGTATATCCAATGAGTTTTGGCTATAAACCTGAAGCCACAAAGCTGGCATTTTAATTAATACAATCAAAAGGACGAAAACGCTTGCTTTGTCCTTCGTCAGGTGCCGAAATACTACTCAACAAGGCCTGGTATGTGAAGGCTCCGCGCAATGTTCAGCCCCTTACCCTTTTTATACATAAAAAACTAAACTGCAGACTTTTTCATATTTAACGCCATTTCCGCCTCTTCCTCTATATTTATTGCGACATTCCCCATCTGCATTTAAAAAAGATTAGTAAAATCAATAAAACCCTAAAAAGGCTGGAATGGCCAGCTGAAATATCATTTCAGAAAGTTTCAAATACACGTTTGTTTCAACTTTGCAGTAGTCTTTGGACTTTTTGTTCCTTTTATATATACCACTTTTTATAGAAAAGGTACGCCCTTTCAGTACTTCAAATCGTGAAATCCTTAGCCTTTTATACACCTGAAGCCTAAAAAAGGTACCATTATATTATTGATATTTTTGCGTGCTAGTTGATGACATTTACGAGTGCAGAATGCAAGGTGATGTTTGTCCTCCGACTCTCAATTGCCTAAAGAAAGAAAATGGATCTCACGTTTGTGGTTGCGAGAAGAAGGGCTATGTTGTTAAAGGAGATGATCAGGAACGGACTTGTGAAGGTATGACTGTTTTTGTCTCATCGATCTTCCTCATGTCATAGTTTCAAGCTTCGCTCCTTGTAAGAATTTCCGAGTGGATTCCGGAATTCAAAGCTTTGGGATCTGGAACACAGCTCAAGGAATCCCAAATCCTGCTAACGATTGGAATTCAGAATCCAGAATCTAAGTTCTACTGACAATAAATTAAGAATCCAGAATCGACGGTGAGAAATCCAGAATTCAAGACCGTCTTGAATTCCCTTACATGGGGCGAAAAGTTGTAGACTGGCACCATGCACGCGCACGTGATGCACGCTTATTACAACTTATAACATACACATGTATTTCAGATGTAGACGAATGCACCCAAAACCCATGCGCTAAGGATGAACAATGCGTAAACGTACCAGGAAAGTTTGAATGCCACTGCAAAGACGGGTACGTCAAAGTTGGAGGAAGCTGCAAGTCTGGTGAGTTTTGCTCCTTAGATAATATATTTTATTACCCTTAACTCTGTCTTTAATTTACTAGAAAGAAGACCGCGTCGCCTAGGAAACACTAGGGAGCTTTAGCAACGACGACGGCGACGGCTACGAAAACGTCACTTAAAAAGTGAATTTGCGCTGCCTCGAACTTAATCGCGCTTATTCCATCTCGTTTAATGTGTCAAATGTTGGCAAATTTGATTGGAGTTGAATTCTAAAGGACTGCGTCAAAGTTCAGGAAAAGAAAAAGAAAGTTGTGGTCTTTTGCTCCCGTCCTCGGCAAAACGTGAAATTAGGTAGTTTCACGCTGTAGTCGTGCAACGACGGCAGAGAAATGTACAAAAAAGCGTGATGCACGTGCAAAGTTGTTGTTTTGCTTGTCTAAACCTATTGCTTTTTTGCCGTTCTAGATGCCGCCGTCGTCGTCGTTGCGTAAACTATCTACTAGGGAGCTTTAGCAACGACGACGGCGACGGCAACCAGGACGTCAAAAAAGCAATAGGTTTAGTACGCAAAACAACAACTTTGCACGTGCATCACGCTTTTTTGTTCATTTTTTTACCGACTTTGTACGACTACAACGTAAAAATTCCTAATTGCACATTTTATGGAGGACGTACACAAGCGACGACGAATTTCTTTTTCTCTCTCTAAACTTGAGTGCGGTCCTCAAGGAATAAACTCCAGGGAAATTCGCCTACACTTGCCATTTTCAGTAAATTGGAATAAACGCGCCAAAGATTGATAAACGAGAATTCATTTTAAAACTGACGTTTTTGCTGCCGTTGCCGTCGTCGATGCTAAAGCTCCCTATTAATCGAATCAGGGAAACGTGATAAAAACTGGCTATTGACTTTTTTTGTACTTTCTAGATTAAATAAGTATGTTTAACCCTTAAACTCAATATAAATATACAAATTCTCTAGACCTTATATCTATACTTAACCTGGTTTACTTTTGACTTAGTATAAAATGTCTTCTGTTGTCATCGTAGCGAGTAAATGTCTCAATATCAAGTGCAAAGCGCATGAGAGGTGCCATGACGGAATATGCCGATGCAAAAAGGGATACAGAAAGTCCAAGGCAACCAAAGGAAATTGCGTAAAAGGTGAGGATTGACTGCAACAAACTGCGCTTTACCGAGTCCACCCCTTAACATACATACAACAAGTTCCAAGACCCAATAAGTGCTAGACTCAGTCTCCGACTCGTTGGCCACTTGCGCGACTCCTATAATACACCTTCTTTGCCCCACCCCCCTCCCCCCCCCAAGCAAAGCAAAAAAAAATTCCCCTGTGTGTTGCAGTTGTCAAAATAGAAATTGAAGATTATGCTTATGCAGAATGTTATGGGGCAGACAACGTGTAGTATGGGAGATGTGCAAATGGATGAAATTGCAAGAGACTTTTTTTCATTTCCAACTACAATATGACTTAACTTTCTTCTAACCAGCCAACTTACTGTCCTGTGCTATCGTCTGATAGTCTGACCTTTGATTCACAGTTTTTTTTTCATTAATTCTATAAGCACTGAGGTAAATATACTTGATTAAAAAGTTTTTTTTTTTTCTTTCAGCGCTTACTTTTAAAGGAGCCTCCCCGCCCCAGTCCTCTTCTGTCATCATTTATGGCGGCGCTCTGGTGATTGGATACCTTGGACACCTTTACAGCATAAGGAACTGCGCCTGCTGCTCACTTTACTGATGCTACTAAACTTTTACTTTATTTTACAGAATGAAAAACTATGATGTTTAAATCAGGAAAGAAATTGCTTTCGCTAATTTTCAAAAATTTTGAAGGAATGAAAATAATCTTCAGTTTGTTGACGACTTTTCTCTTTGCGATAAAAAAATCAGAAAACAGGATTTTCAAATTACAGTAATGATGATAAGACTGGTTTTGATTTAAGAATAAAACTCTTTGGTTGGTTTCTTGACGGTTGTTCTAATTTTCTTCTTTTAAAAAAAATCAAGTGACTGTTTTGCATTAATTTTCCGGTAAGATGATTGTAATTCTAAATCAAAGCGGATTGAGAATTCGATCTAATCAAACTGATCAAGAAAATTTATGTCTACTTCCGTATCTGAAGTTTTCAAACGTTACTATAACATTGTGATAAAGGTCTCTTTTTCAATAAAATTGCTGGGCTTTGCTGTGTAAAACCTGCTTGTTTTCTGTGCTGTTTCAGCTTATCGTCTAGTAAAACTAGAGCTGTTCACCCTAGATTTAGGTTGAAAACCTTTGTTCCGGACTTCCTTAAACGGCTATATTTTTAACACCCCAAGACACCATACGGGGGATCCCAGGGGTTTGGTGGCAATGGCATTTTAGTTTAAAACGTATTTTGATAACCATGGGGTGGACAGAAAGCCTTCTCAGTGTAATGTTTGCCACTTAAAGATGATTGCAGTGGTAAGGTTCAACAGAAATGCAATCATGTCAACATCATCAAAACATAATTTGTTTGTAGCTTTGCCAGCTAGCCTCCCCAGTTGTAGACTTCAAGAGATGTCTTTTTAACGAGAGAAAAATTGAACTACAATACAAAGTTGCTACAGGAGGTTTGACAGGGATATAAGCACGGTCGGACCTAAATGAACAGGCTTTATTTGATATGTACAGTACAGTTTAATCCTCCAATCAGTAGTCCTGTTACTATGGGGGTACATTAAAGACTACACGCTCAACCAATCCAATGAAGAGGAACCACTCTTATCTTGCGTACACCTCTACCGATTTGGAATTTTCGAAGTTCTCATTTTTCAAACAAATTTTCATTTCCTTTGGAGGTTCGAAAAAGCGGGACTGTAATGTACGAATTTTTGAAATAAAGATTTTATCGACAAAGACGTCGAACAGATTGTGCTATGATTCCCTGAACATAAAAAAGTTACTGACTTACATGTGTCAGAAAAACTTTGAAAATAATAGTTATTTATGATTCGATGCAAATTTGTCTTCCTTTTCATTGGCGGAGAGCCCAACACGTGACCAGCAAATAACTGTCAACAAACAATGATCTGCTCATAGGCAATATCGTCCAACTGTGTTCGGCTGGAAATAATATTCTGCTCATGCGCAAATGAGATCACGTTTTCCTCCTTCTTGAGATCGGTTTTGCCTAAAAATGGCAACATGGCAGATATTCATTAAAAAGCAAACTCGGTCACCGAATGATAAAACAATTATTGACAGAACTCGGTTATTGCAAAATCGCCCTCGGATCTTGTGGATCTTATTCCAATTCAAACAGGAGTGGACTGGGTAATTTTGCAGCCTGCGACTGCAGACGTATCTCCAGTCTTCGCCGAAAATACATCTGTGATCGCAGGCTAGCGAACGCGTTTGTGGATATTAGCGAGTAGCTGCCGTTTATTTAGCTTATACATACAATTTTGTCGGCCTGGACGAGTGCCCTGCGGTGCCTGGAACAAGAATGCGGATCTTTCGCATGTGGCTGCGATGCAGGCTTGAAGGTAGTAGGAGAAGCAGATATGAGGACTTGTAAAGGCAAAATTCTTTATCAAACGTTAAAAATAGCTTTAAACTACTTCCCAAACAGTTTTAAAATACAGTTGAGTAGGTGCAGGGTAGCCCCGGCCGTTTGATAAAGAATTTTGCCTTCACAAGTCCTCGTATCTGCTTCTCCTACTAAATTCAAGCCAGCAACGCAGCCACATGCGAAAGGCTGAGAGCATGTTCAGTGTACGGCTTATCGAACTTATTTAATACTTTAAAGGAATATTGATGTTTGCTTCATTCAATAACTGACTAGCAATGCAATCTGAGTTTTTTTTCTATTTTTTTTTGTGTGTGACCTATCCACTGTGACTAACTGGTGCGACCTTCTGAAAATATTATCTGCAATTTTACACGTTCCAATAATGTAAATTGTTTTTCCCACCAAAGTTTCCATTTCCATTTCCATTTCATTTCCTAATTGATTGTTTCTCCTAAGAGAAATTGAAAACAAAACTTATGCACAGTTTTCTGGGGAAAACTAGTTACATCATGGGGAACGTGAAAGTCGGAAATAGTTTGACCTTTGATCCAAAGTTTTTCCTATATTTTTATAAGCGCTGAGGTAAATAAACTTGATCTGGAAGTATTTTTCCTTTCTTTCAGCCTTTATTGTTACCGGTGCCTCCTTGCCCCAGTCCTCTTCTGACATTATTTATGCCAGCGCTCTTGTGAAAGTAATTTTTCAGTAATTCAGTCAAAGTAATTCCTAGTTTAAAAACGTAGCTAAAACATGCTTACCTCCATCGATGTTAAGTTCATCTTCGATAGTGGACGTTTAGGGTTGTCCAGCTCCGCAAATATTCTCCAAATAGCACATGCCGCCTTTCGAGTTGTCTTTTTTCTGTTCTTGACATGTTTTTAGCTATTATTTCACCAAGTTCTTACTCTTGAAACGAGTGAAATGTCCGCCATTTTTGTTTTCACAACCAAAACAACTCAACCTCGTCCCCAGGTCCTCTCGGTTAACGGTGCATTAACCTGCAAGAAGGCCGCAGTTTTGACGTCATCGATTCATTAAACGCAAAATTCTTCCAAATTTGGTTATCAGTAGCTGGTTATGGTGAATTATGCGTGTGCTTTAAGCCGATCAGAATGGGGAAATATTTTGAATGAATGATAAGCGCAATTAAACGCTCATTTGTTTTTGACACCTGATCATTTAAGAATAGAATTAAATAAATCAATAAAAGGCTTAATTGTTTTTTAAGTAGTAGATGGAGGCATGGCGCGCGCGCAATGGATTATTGTCGTTCTAAAACATTATAATTGATTTGTGACGCGTAATTGTAAGCAACCTGACTTCTTTGCTTGAATGACTCGTGCTTTCATTCTATCTTGGCCTTAAACACCATCTACCCTGGCAATAAGTACGTTTGGAGGAGACTATCGCAATGATGTGCTAGTCCAGGATGGGTTGGCTATCTAAGTCCATTGTTCTTGGAGTCTTTTGTTGCTTCCTTTTTATATACCCTAAGAGTGTCGCTGGAGGTAAGGATAACACTTATCAAAACTTAGCACATACCACAAGAACACATATTAA
>CALNXI010001127.1:133441-145477 GCA_942486025.1 Porites evermanni | reverse complement strand
GGTTGGCAGGCTCCGAGAAAGCTTCCTCTTTTCTCACAGAGTCTCAGTAAAGCGTTTTGAATAATCATATTCGATGTGCAAAGTGAGTTCAGCTCGTGACCTGCAACCATCTCTCCAGGGTAAAAGGGCTCTTCGAAAAGGAGAGTAATGTTACTTTAACACAGAATTTTTGTTTAACTTTTGATTGTGCAGCCGGTGAAAATACGATTAATGTATTAAGTACACTGATGTCTAGGGATGTTATGCATGTGAAAGAAAAAGAATTCACAGAATAGGAAATAAAATTAGATTGAAGGGAATCGGTTTTCTTGACAGTTTTGTGGATACGTTATGCAGTACTACACCACAACATCTGCTCATGTTGCGGAATGTGCATTTTATGGAGGCTTCAGCTGTGGACATACTTTTTGTAATTGCGATGTTGGGCAATGTATTTATTAGGCTGATTTAGCAACAGAACAGGAACGTCATTTGACGACGGGAAAGCGCGCGGAAAGGACTAATCTCGACTTCCAGTGCCAAATTTGCCACTCTGCCATTAGTCAAGCCAGTTATTTGGTTTGCGCGCGTCGTTGTCAACTGACGTTCCCGTTCAATTGCTAAATCAGCCTGTGACGCCTGCCTTTTCCGTAAAGTTTATGCGCGCGCATTCTCGTCAACGTCAGTATACCAATGAATGTAACGCCCTGAAATGCGTGCGGCAAATTGCAAAAACGGTATTTACGCGGTGTCATACTTTAAGGAAATGTTCTTTCCTGAATTCCTCAGTCCATTTATTCGGATAGTCTTTTTGTTTCCTTCACATTGGCCTCTTTTCCCTTCAGTAGAAATTCTTAGATGAAGATCACCGTTTGGTATGCACGGAAAAATCTATTCAGATGTGGACTCTTCTGTTTTGATTGAACCTCTTCGTAAAGAAAATCACAATTTGACTAGTTCCTAGGTCTCATTAAGGTCAAGTAATACAGGCAACATTTTCGCACAACTTGTCGCGCAACATTGTTGCGTTGCAAGTTGAATAGCGTTGTTGCCCGTATTACCACCCTCGCTCTCAACTTGTCACGCTACAAATTTCGATGTTGCAAGTTGTGGCAACATGTTGCGCAAAGTAGACCTGAGTTCTACTTTTTGCAACAAACTTTCACTTTTATCATTTGTATCACAACTTGCTTCACTTCACAACACTCGTGACTGGTCAATTTTCCCGCACCAAAAACGCGGGAAAGATGGTGAGTAAGCGCGAGCTTGACCTCGGGCATATCCGATTTGGGTAGGAAGTAAACATGGCCGAAGTTGTGGAGGTTGAGAATGTTGAGACCCAACATTGTGAATTTATTAGTGAAAAAATGTCAGAGGCCCAAAGAAAAGATTTGTGCAAAGAACTTAAAAAGCACCCATGTCTGTGGGAAACTTGTGGACCAGAGTATAAAAGCAAGCCACGGAGGTCAAGAGCTCTGGATGAGTTATGTCAAAAATTTAACGTTTCACCAAACTGCCTGAAAAAACAACTACATAGCCTTAGAACGGCATTGACAAGGGAAGTCAAAAAAGAAACCACAGAAGGTCAAAAAGCCATTTTGTTTGCTGACACAAAAACACACTATTGACCAATCACAACGCATGATTTTCTTAAAGAGCCGCAACTTGCAACATCGAAATTTGTTGCGTGACAAGTTGAGAGCGAAGATGGTAATACGGGCAACAGCCCTTTTCAACTTGCAACGCAACAAAGTTGCGAGATAAGTTGTGCGAAAATGTTGCCCGTATTGCTTGACCTTTATTCCGCACAGCCTACGTGTTTCCGGTCACGTGGTACCAGCGAGTTTGTGTGTTCCCCTCCGTTCGTCTTGGCAGGTGCTACACAGGGACTAAGAAATATCACTTTATCCTGTGAATGGAACTGTTACTTCAATGTGGCCATTAAACGTTTGTTTGCACGCGCATGTTATATACGTCACAAACAAAAACAGCATTTCTAGCAAAATTCTTTTACTACTGGTTACAAGTTACTTGAAGTTGAAATATAACTTCTATTCCTACCCATAAAAATACACTAATTAATGATTATTTCAAATGAAGAATCAGCTAAAAACTGCAAGTGGCAACCATGGATTCCTTACCAGATGACGTTTGGTTGGAGGTGTTTTCTTTTCTTCCTCAGAAAGATCTTCTCAGAGCTGCTCTTGTTTGTCGGACCTGGAAAAGACTGTCACGTGACAGCTCTCTCTGGTCATGCCTTGATCTCCAACCGTACGCCAGATCGGTCAGAGAGGATATTATACTGAGGGTTTTGAATACCGTGTTTGCACCCCTCGGTAGACAACTCAACCTCAGTAAGAATTTGGTGACCACGGAGATTTTAAAAACCATATTTGAAACCTGCCATCGACTGCAAAGTTTAAGTCTGAACAACAGCAGATTCCATTCTATCGGGCCTTGGCTTGAAAGGACAGTGGATCAGGTGGAAACCTTAATATTTCTGGATTTAAGAAACGCAAGTGGATTTGCTGCTGGAATTGAGGATATCTTGCAAAAAGCATACAACTTAAAGTATCTAGGTAAGTAAATCGGTCTCTTTGTTTAGCGCAGATAACAAGGAGAAGATGTATTGATCGCTTGTTACTAGCAAATTTTTTCATTGGTATTTCCCAAAGTAAGACGCTTTACTGATCTAACAATTCATCGATTTTCTTCAGATCTGGCGTCCCTTGAGTTGTCGCATTGACAGGGTTCATTTTACGAGCATTTAATAAACTATTATTGGATGATGTTTTTATGTTAAAACTTATAGATACCTTAACTTTAGACTTGCTCACATGTCGAGCACGCGGTTTTTCTCGAGCGCAAAGCTCAGGCTAGAAATTCTTTATGTTTTCGGCGGCAAAGCGAGCGACGGAGAGAGCTGGAGTCTACTACCGGAACCGGAAACAAGAAGCGATGGACTTTGAGAAAGTCTACCGTAACTGTTACCGATAACCTCCCAAAGAAACGAATTTCTTGATTAGTGTTTTATTGTACATAATTTTTAAAATAACGCACGGAACACAGTTCATTATTTCTCATAAAAAAAGGATAGAAAGTGTAAAAATTCAGCTTGGAAATCATGCATTCCACGCACAACCCACAGATTCACATAAATTTGAGCTAATGCAGAAAGCGTAGTACGATGTAGCATAATCACAATCGTCAATCACCTCATGGAGATGGAAAGTAATTCTGACCTCCACGCACATGAAGATGAATGTCAGCAAATATCGATAGGCTTACTTTTTCCTGATTGGTCAAACTGTGTGACATTTTTCGATCAATGAAACAAAGCAGACAAATCGCCAAATTGATTGAACAGTTAGCCAGACCAGTCCACCCGTAGAGAGAATTTCTCTACTAATCAGCACTATCCCATCAAGCTCTTCCTCAGGGTCTTCCCGCCCCTCCTATTTTCTATGGAAAAAGCCCTGGGAATGAGGTAAGCATGGCTTAAACTCCTTAATTAGGCTGAGTTATAGGCGTCTACAGTTATTTCGAAAAAGGTTGTCGGAAAAAGTGCACGCGACAATCCCGAAAGGTATTGTGGGTGGTTTTGAGATCACTGTTCTTGATAGAAATTTTGAAAGGATGGCACGAGAGGCGATGGACCATGTTTCCGAGTGCTAAAGCGAAGCAGCAAAAGTAGGTTGGACAGCTACAATGTCAGAAACAGTGTATGGGTCATATCCCATATTACCTTTCTGGAATACCGCGTGTACTTTTTTCCGACAACCTTTCTCGAAATAGCTGTATACAGAAAAGGGAAAGGCGCGCAAGAACTTATGTACTTTATTGGTACTTGATGTCGCGGGTCTTTCATTTCGCGTTTTTCTCGATTGTTAAGAAACTGCGAAATTAAAGACACACCGAATTTAAATCCTCGCGAAATTTAATACCCGTGTCGAGAATTCACTGAAAAAAAATTAAAATAGCAATGTTAATGTAACAACCAATGTATCGATAAGTAAAAAAATCTGGTTTTAGTTTTTTTCAGTTTCTTTTTGTATCTTCGATTGTGACAACGTTTTAACTCTTAAAGGTTAATTTGTAAATAGGTGTTTTGCTTTTTCTAGTGTTAAAAGGATATTTTAAATTATGCACTTTGCTTTTTCCAATTTGTTTCGAAATTTAAGAAAGTTCAGAGTCATTTCGAAAAATAAAATTAAGTTGAGTAATTCAAAAACAGGCTTATTGCTCGAACTAAAAATTGCTCCATCTTCTTTTTATTTTCGTTCTGCAGGTCTTCACTGTTGTATCAGTCCTCAACTGTTTAAAAGCATATTCAGCAGAAAACACCAGCTCCGTATCTTAGACTGTACTCAATGTGACTGGGTCACTGATGATAGTATCCAGATTGTTGCTGAGAACTGCCCCTTTATGGAATCTTTAACGCTCGCAAAGTGTCGCAACATCCAAGGGAAATCATTACCAAGTCTATTGAGCAATTGCCCAAAGCTAAAGACGCTCATATTAGAAGGTACCCAGATAAAAGACGAATTCTTAGGAACAGCCGACTGGGAAAACACCAACATCATCGAGTTAAATGTGCTAAGCTGTTATCGACTGTCATTTTCCGGCCTTTCAGCGGTATTACCAAAACTAAAGCGCCTGCGCTACTTGAAGTGCGCGCTGGCCGACGAAATTCTCCGTCTCATAGTGAACGGCTTTCCGTTGTTAGAGGTTTTCTTTCTTCATCGACGCTATCCAGTTACCGTTCAAAGCGTCAGTGATTTGCTCTTTCACTGTCCGAGTGTCACGTGCTTGGATATTTCATCTATTCTATTGGCGTTTGTTTATTTTGAGACTTTTTTACGCCGTATGCCCCGGCTTCAACTGTTAAGCTTTGCAGGCAACGAACTCTTGGGGACAGAAAACATTATACTTTCGCTTGCAAGAAATTGCATTGACTTACAAGTGATATGTGTTAATTATTTTCACTCGACAGATAACTTCGAAATCGAGCGCTCCTTTGTATTTTTGCTTCAAAGATGCCGTAAGCTCAAGGAAGTTATTTTAAACGGTTTGTTCGTGAACAATTTAGTTGTTTCTATACGGAGCTTAGGGTATTATGTGTGCGATAGAGACGACATATTGGTAGCAGAAAATAAACACTTTTTTCTTCCCGGACCTCAAAACAGTCTTGATAATGTCAAGTTATAGGATTATACAATACTGTTACATAACACATAGATTGAGATTGTCATAGGTGGGGCTTGTTCACCAGTATATGAAAGAACAATAAAATAAGATAACAAAACACTCCTGATTCCGCTGAATTTTAGGTGTGAAGTAAAATGTTCCCATTTATAGTAAAAGAAAGGAAATAGCCGTCACATTTACATATTTGCTTTTTAACACTGTGAGCTTTCGCATTTTTATACAAACTTCACGTTTCGTTTGCTTGTCATGATTTCTCAAAAGTGATCTAAAGTGACAGTTACAGGTTATGACGAGACTATTAATTTTGTACAAAAGTTTGCAAGGGGTCTGGAAATTAGATTAAGAATTCCAAATTCTTAACAGTAATGAATTCAAAAGGAAGCAGCTAATAAAACATCAGCTTTCCACTGCTGATGTTGACATTAAGAGCTGGGTTAAGATCTTGCGTAAACGATGTTTCATTTTATCTTGCAATAGTCCGGGAGCTAGGGCCTTTTTGCACAACCCAGAGGACAGAAAAGGTTTGACGATGGATTTTGATAGATTACAGCATCCTCTTGTTGGCTAAGTAGTTCGTGGTTTCAAATTGTGGTACACGTTTTGAGTTATAGCTATGTTTTTAACAGCCGTCGACAGTAAAAATAAATTTATCATGAAAAAGAGGCTGAAAGTTCAAGCCAAATAAATTATCAGAAACGCACTCCACAAGAAAAGCAACATGCTGATATATCTTCTTCAGAGACGTCTCCAAGATATACATTTAACAAAACCACCGCCGTTTTAGTCATAGCGAGCGATATAAGAAATATGTTCTTCTATAAACTAGAAGCTAAAATACCGTTTCTACGACTACAATCACATGAGTCCTTATTATCACATCTGATGAATTCTACTGACTATTTTATTAACATCCAATTAATTTCATTTATATCAACTTGCTTTGAATTGAGAGACAAACTTTGCATGTTATATACGTCACAAACAAAAACAGCATTTCTAGCAAAATTCTTTTACTACTGGTTACAAGTTACTTGAAGTTGAAATATAACTTCTATTCCTACCCATAAAAATACACTAATTAATGATTATTTCCAATGAAGAATCAGCTAAAAACTGCAAGTGGCAACCATGGATTCCTTACCAGATGACGTTTGGTTGGAGGTTTTTTTCTTTTCTTTCTCAGAAAGATCTTCTCAGAGCTGCTCTTGTTTGTCGGACCTGGAAAAGACTGTCACGTGACAGCTCTCTCTGGTCATGCCTTGATCTCCAACCGTACGCCAGATCGCTCAGAGAGGATATTATAATGAGGCTTTTGAATACTTTGTTTGCACCCCTCGGTAGACAACTCAACCTCAGTAAGAATTTGGTGACCACGGAGATTTTAAAAACCATATTTGAAACCTGCCATCAACTGCAAAGTTTAAGTCTGAACAACAGCAGATTCCATTCCATCGGGCCTTGGCTTGAAAGGAGAGTGGATCAGGTGGAAACCTTAATATTTCTGGATTTAAGAAACGCGAGTGGATTCGCTGCTGGAATTGAGGATATCTTGCAAAAAGGATACGACTTAAAGTATCTAGGTAAGTAAATCGGTCTCTTTGTTTAGCGAAGATAACAAGGAGAAGATGTATTGATCGCTTGTTACTAGCAAATTTTTTCATTAGTATTTCCCAAAGTAAGACGCTTTACTGATCTAACAATTCATCGATTTTCTTCAGATCTGGCGTCCCTTGAGTTGTCGCATTGACAGGGTTCATTTTACGAGCATTTAATAAACTGTTATTGGATGATGTTTTTATGTTAAAACTTACAGATACCTTAACTTTAGACTTGCTCACATGTCGAGCACGCGGTTTTTCTCGAGCGCAAAGCTCCGGCTAGAAATTCTTTATGTTTTCGGCGGCAAAGCGAGCGACGGAGAGAGCTGGAGTCTACTACCGGAACCGGAAACAAGAAGCGATGGACTTTGAGAAAGTCTACCGTAACTGTTACCGATAACCCCCCCAAAAAACGAATTTCTTGATTGTTTTATTGTACATAGTTTTTAGAATAACGCACGGAACACAGTTCATTATTTCTCATAAAAAAAGGATAGAAAGTGTAAAAATTCAGCTTGGAAATCATGCATTCCACGCACAACCCACAGATTCACATAAATTTGAGCTAATGCAGAAAGCGTAGTACGATGTAGCATAATCACAATCGTCAATCACCTCATGGAGATGGAAAGTAATTCTGACCTCCACGCACATGAAGATGAATGTCAGCAAATATCGATAGGCTTACTTTTTCCTGATTGGTCAAACTGTGTGACATTTTTCGATCAATGAAACAAAGCAGACAAATCGCCAAATTGATTGAACAGTTAGCCAGACCAGTCCACCCGTAGAGAGAATTTCTCTACTAATCAGCACTATCCCATCAAGCTCTTCCTCAGGGTCTTCCCGCCCCTCCTATTTTCTATGGAAAAAGCCCTGGGAATGAGGTAAGCATGGCTTAAACTCCTTAATTAGGCTGAGTTATAGGCGTCTACAGTTATTTCGAAAAAGGTTGTCGGAAAAAGTGCACGCGACAATCCCGAAAGGTATTGTGGGTGGTTTTGAGATCACTGTTCTTGATAGAAATTTTGAAAGGATGGCACGAGAGGCGATGGACCATGTTTCCGAGTGCTAAAGCGAAGCAGCAAAAGTAGGTTGGACAGCTACAATGTCAGAAACAGTGTATGGGTCATATCCCATATTACCTTTCTGGAATACCGCGTGTACTTTTTTCCGACAACCTTTCTCGAAATAGCTGTATACAGAAAAGGGAAAGGCGCGCAAGAACTTATGTACTTTATTGGTACTTGATGTCGCGGGTCTTTCATTTCGCGTTTTTCTCGATTGTTAAGAAACTGCGAAATTAAAGACACACCGAATTTAAATCCTCGCGAAATTTAATACCCGTGTCGAGAATTCACTGAAAAAAAATTAAAATAGCAATGTTAATGTAACAACCAATGTATCGATAAGTAAAAAAATCTGGTTTTAGTTTTTTTCAGTTTCTTTTTGTATCTTCGATTGTGACAACGTTTTAACTCTTAAAGGTTAATTTGTAAATAGGTGTTTTGCTTTTTCTAGTGTTAAAAGGATATTTTAAATTATGCACTTTGCTTTTTCCAATTTGTTTCGAAATTTAAGAAAGTTCAGAGTCATTTCGAAAAATAAAATTAAGTTGAGTAATTCAAAAACAGGCTTATTGCTCGAACTAAAAATTGCTCCATCTTCTTTTTATTTTCGTTCTGCAGGTCTTCACTGTTGTATCAGTCCTCAACTGTTTAAAAGCATATTCAGCAGAAAACACCAGCTCCGTATCTTAGACTGTACTCAATGTGACTGGGTCACTGATGATAGTATCCAGATTGTTGCTGAGAACTGCCCCTTTATGGAATCTTTAACGCTCGCAAAGTGTCGCAACATCCAAGGGAAATCATTACCAAGTCTATTGAGCAATTGCCCAAAGCTAAAGACGCTCATATTAGAAGGTACCCAGATAAAAGACGAATTCTTAGGAACAGCCGACTGGGAAAACACCAACATCATCGAGTTAAATGTGCTAAGCTGTTATCGACTGTCATTTTCCGGCCTTTCAGCGGTATTACCAAAACTAAAGCGCCTGCGCTACTTGAAGTGCGCGCTGGCCGACGAAATTCTCCGTCTCATAGTGAACGGCTTTCCGTTGTTAGAGGTTTTCTTTCTTCATCGACGCTATCCAGTTACCGTTCAAAGCGTCAGTGATTTGCTCTTTCACTGTCCGAGTGTCACGTGCTTGGATATTTCATCTATTCTATTGGCGTTTGTTTATTTTGAGACTTTTTTACGCCGTATGCCCCGGCTTCAACTGTTAAGCTTTGCAGGCAACGAACTCTTGGGGACAGAAAACATTATACTTTCGCTTGCAAGAAATTGCATTGACTTACAAGTGATATGTGTTAATTATTTTCACTCGACAGACAACTTCGAAATCGAGCGCTCCTTTGTATTTTTGCTTCAAAGATGCCGTAAGCTCAAGGAAGTTATTTTAAACGGTTTGTTCGTGAACAATTTAGTTGTTTCTATACGGAGCTTAGGGTATTATGTGTGCGATAGAGACGACATATTGGTAGCAGAAAATAAACACTTTTTTCTTCCCGGACCTCAAAACAGTCTTGATAATGTCAAGTTATAGGATTATACAATACTGTTACATAACACATAGATTGAGATTGTCATAGGTGGGGCTTGTTCACCAGTATATGAAAGAACAATAAAATAAGATAACAAAACACTCCTGATTCCGCTGAATTTTAGGTGTGAAGTAAAATGTTCCCATTTATAGTAAAAGAAAGGAAATAGCCGTCACATTTACATATTTGCTTTTTAACACTGTGAGCTTTCGCATTTTTATACAAACTTCACGTTTCGTTTGCTTGTCATGATTTCTCAAAAGTGATCTAAAGTGACAGTTACAGGTTATGACGAGACTATTAATTTTGTACAAAAGTTTGCAAGGGGTCTGGAAATTAGATTAAGAATTCCAAATTCTTAACAGTAATGAATTCAAAAGGAAGCAGCTAATAAAACATCAGCTTTCCACTGCTGATGTTGACATTAAGAGCTGGGTTAAGATCTTGCGTAAACGATGTTTCATTTTATCTTGCAATAGTCCGGGAGCTAGGGCCTTTTTGCACAACCCAGAGGACAGAAAAGGTTTGACGATGGATTTTGATAGATTACAGCATCCTCTTGTTGGCTAAGTAGTTCGTGGTTTCAAATTGTGGTACACGTTTTGAGTTATAGCTATGTTTTTAACAGCCGTCGACAGTAAAAATAAATTTATCATGAAAAAGAGGCTGAAAGTTCAAGCCAAATAAATTATCAGAAACGCACTCCACAAGAAAAGCAACATGCTGATATATCTTCTTCAGAGACGTCTCCAAGATATACATTTAACAAAACCACCGCCGTTTTAGTCATAGCGAGCGATATAAGAAATATGTTCTTCTATAAACTAGAAGCTAAAATACCGTTTCTACGACTACAATCACATGAGTCCTTATTATCACATCTGATGAATTCTACTGACTATTTTATTAACATCCAATTAATTTCATTTATATCAACTTGCTTTGAATTGAGAGACAAACTTATCTCCGGAATAATTAATCCTACTGATGATTAGAAATAAGCAATGATTAATACGTTTCAAATTATTTTAAATATTTAATTTACAAGGAGTCAATGATTAATTTCAAGTAGCTTTTGCATACTGTAATACTTTGTTATGGTCATGCAAATAAAGCTTATTGTTGTTGATGTGATAAATACCGTCCTGTTCTGGAGATGTGTCACAGTATCTGTCTTCAACGGGTGATAAAATGTTGAAGGTTTTTTATGGAGTATGCTGAGTGTTTTTCGTGTTTAACGATCCATTTTCAAACAAAAGGAACTTATTTCTTTCAAATTCCATTTATTTACAAAAAATCCAGGGCTAAGCTAAGAAAAAAGGAGCCGTTGGTAAGAGATTAAGGGAAGATAATAGCCACCTTTCAAACCAAAGTTTTCACAATATCACTGAAACTATGTAACGTGTTTTCCAATACTACATTTTCTTCAGGACACCCCGGAACTTCCTACTAAGGGGTCGGAACTCCCCTGGAACACTCTTAATGACAAACATTAGCAAAATATTAAAATATATATACTTTTAAAAATACCCTTTCATATCCTTATCCTTTTAAAAATATCAATAAATAGGAATCAATAAATATGTGTTCTATGTAACCAACTGGAAAACGAAAATTAAGAACCGTAAATTCGTCAAAGATTTCAAAAAAAGTAGTGTATAGCATTTACGGATATTTACTACTTTCTATTACTCCCATGTTTGAGTTATAGTATTTTCATAATAATGTTCGTAATCGAGGAGTATCCCTTATAAAATTCATTTATTCCTTCTTAACTATTTCAGTAGCGGTTCTTTCAGCTATATTTCAGACAAACTTTTAAAGAAGGATAGTAAATAACGGACTACTTTCTTAAATCTTCAGGTCAGAAATCATTGCGTGAATTCGTCAATCTGATCCAATATCCATTTTCCAGTTACAGATAAGACATATAAAATTTTTCTTCAAGTTTGTGTGTCACTTCTCTCACAAACTTGAAGCAAAATGTCAAGTCAATACGGGAAAATACCTCTCCTGTCAATGATGAGGTAACAAAACAAGAAAAAACATATTTATCGATAATTATTGTTCCTTGATGATATTTTAGTTTTGTTGGTTATGTAGTTTTTTTCCCATTTTTTCGTAATAAAGGGTCAGGGTGTTCTGGGGGGAATCCGGCCCGTCAGGGGTGTTCCTGGGTGTGCCGGGGTGTCCTAGGGCCCGTTTCTCGAAAAGCCCGGAAACTTTTCGGGCCCGAAGGCAAATTTTAAAATCAAAACTTGTTGAATAGTAGCACAGTTCCTGGCTCACAAACCAGTCAATTTTGCTTTGTTAACTGATAGTTTCATTGTGTCATTGTTAAAATTCTTGAAGCTTTGATCTTGAATGTAAATACAGCAAACATAAAATAGCTCTCCGAGCCCAAAAAGCTCCCGGGCAGGCTTTTCGCCAGACATTGAAAACTGGCCGTCCAGAAGGCATTTTTTCCCATAGAATTATAAAATATTAAGTGAATTTTCCTTGTATTTCTACCAAAATGGGCGTCCATAGGACGGCTGGACACCCTTCTGGCTAAAACCTTGCTCCCGGGACTTTCGAGAAACAGGCCTCCTGGTTTTGCAGACAACCAACGTTTGTAGGACGTTTGTATGTTGGAGTCGTGTTCG
>CALNXI010001127.1:127857-131915 GCA_942486025.1 Porites evermanni | reverse complement strand
TTTTCTCTTTCTTCAATCATGAGCACGGGAATGGAAGAAACAATTTTAGTCAGCATTTATTTACTTTCAGTTGTTCTCTATATCTTTAATGTTTGTCATTGAAAACAGTACTGCATCTGTTCACTAGGGGTAAATTTTCTGCAAAATTCTTGTTGATACTGCGACACACGTGCTGCTAATAGTTTTCTTCAGCTTACCTGGACATGGTTAGGTCAATGATTTCCCAGTTGAGCAACACATTAAAGTAGTCTTTGATAAACTTTTTTGACATTTATATATACAGAGTAAACAAAAAAAAAAGAAAGCTTTTGAATGGAAAAACTTTTCAGGTAAATCTAGAAAGGAATGATAATAAGTCAGGGTCCATTCTTTGTGGCGACAAAATTAATCTGTTTGCATGAATTTCCCCAGTTTTTGATGGATTGCCTGAACATTTCAAGAATGTTTTGAATTTACCACATTCCACTAGTCAAAGTGCTGTATTTTTTGTGATGCTGCTTTTCTTATAAACTACTCTAATTTGAGTAGGCAGTTTTAGAATTGCTTCTTCAATTAAATCTTTGGATATATTACTTTCTTGAGGTTTTTGCTCTATGAGAGCAAACACGTGCTTAATTGTATCTCCAGACATTGTGAGAGTTACTTTTTGGGTAAACTTGGGTAAACCATTTATTTGTACAAGATGATTGATTTTGTTTAAGGTGGCAGTTGTTACACTCTATGAATGTTTAATTTGTGAGTTGTTGAATTTTCTGTTACATTTTCTGCATGAAAAATAAGATGAAACAGTTTCTACACCAACTATTTCTCCATGTAGTCATGTAGTTTTTTCCGAATAGTTTTCCAGGTCTCTTTGTGTTGCTTCATTCCATGCGGTGGTGTATCTGATCCTAAGGGATGTAGAATTTCCCTTGCCCTTAGAGGAGGCTGTGAATAATTGAACCAACATTCTTTGTTTGTGTCTTTTTGGCATGTGTGAAATACCTATGGATTTGTCTGTTCGCAAATGTTTGCAGTTGTGGGTCTTTAGTTTGCCATTTGCAAGTAAGTATCTTATCAATGAAGTTTGTAACTGTAGCATCATCATCAACTCCAAATTTTGGTGCATTTTTTAGCTGTATAGGCATGTGGATGTGAGGAGAGCCATATTGCTGGTATTGTCCTCTATAGAACAGTCAGTCAGTCAGTCAGGTATTGCTCCCAGAGGTTGGGCTGTTTTCAAAAGAAAGTTTGTGAGAAATTGACTTATCTGATAATCAAAATGTCTCGCACTGGTTACTGGGCTTCTTTGAATTAACCTGCATTTCGCATATCCAAGTCATATTTTCTACATCATTATCAGAGCACTGTTTGTTATCAACCAACTGATGTTTCTGCTGAAGGGAAACTACAATAATAATAAATATTTATTGCCTATTAGGCACAAATTAACATGTGAATATGTTTAATTGCACCTTACATTCAAATCTAACCTATCTGTGTACAAAATATAAAATAGCATAGTCCTAAATTAATTAAAAAGCCTCAAAGACTGATAAGAAACAAAAATAGACAGTCTATGACTGCATGTGGCTTACTGTATAGCTCCACTTAAATAAGCGATGACATGACGTCTGACATTTGCAGACGAGAACAAATAGCAGGAAGCTATGGATATGTAGTGTGCAAGTGTGACAGTGATACAGGGGTACATGTCCCACTAATGTTTAATAGGTACCAATCCAAAACATAAGTCAGAAAATAGCCGAGTTGAGTGAAACGCCACGTAATAGTTTTTATTTGAGATGCTTGCAACAATATTATGTATTCGATACTTAAAGGTTTAAACTTTATGTAAATCATCTATCATTTTAGAGAAATCATCAAGCAGAAACTGGTAGGGAACTTGAGAGGATTCGTCCAGAATCATCCTCATTAGGTCTGAATGAAGCATGAGTTTTTGTAACTCTTCTTTTTTGTAACTCTTCATGTGATGTGGAATCAACTCCATTCAGAGTTTTGACTGTTATGTTGCATACTACTTTGGTGGTGCATGTGGAAGACAACATGGTTGTGCTGCAGTGTGGACAAGTAATGAGTTCTGTATCTGTCGCTGTATCCAATGAGTGATTGCATGTGACACATATCTGCTGTTTTTTTATGTGGACTCCAATACATTGTCCCTCAATAATGGTGTCCTTGATTTCATCAGATGTTAAATTGACATTTGTAATTTTATCTTTCTTTTCTATAATGGTGGCTTCACTGGTATTTAAGTACTTCACGTAATCAAAAACTCTAGTTGGAAGACCCTTGAAAAGATAACTTTTACCACAGTCCACTTGGTTGATGACTTCCTCCCACAAAACAAGTTTGATGCTGTGAGTTTGATCGGCTATGATACAATCAACCTTAAAAATCTCTTTTCCATTTCTTAGTATGTGCTGCTTGTTTTACTGCTTGTTCATTTCGTTGGAATGAACATCAACGTTCTTGTAGAGATCTACTGAGAGCTTGTTTTACTGTTAGCAGGGATGAGCCAATCTCAGCATTGTACTCAAAATGTGTTGATGTGGGCGAGATTTTTGCTTGCTTCAGGATTTTATACTGATCCTGATTGTTGGAAAAACTTGTGCTTGAACTCTTCTTGTTGCCATAAATTTTCATAGGTGACTTTTGTTGATATGCTTGTTGCAAGTTGACTCTTTTGGAAGGATCAAAACGGACAGCACGGACCTTTTTGTCTTTGTCTGTCTGAATTAGACAATCGAAATATGGCGTTCTACTATTACAAGCTGTTGTCATTGGACTCAGTGCCTGTACATAGCCCTCCAGTTGTCTGTAAACAAAAGTAAATACTTAAGACTCCAGAGGTAGTGAATACTGAATTTCACATATTATGAATGAGTAAGAAGTTAAGGATAACTGTACAAATAGACAACCAGTGCGTTGTGGAATATCTAAACAGAGATAGTTGAGTTTCTTATGAGGTGCAATATGCCAATGTGTTACTCTACTCACAGTGTTGCAGGAAGGCTCCCATGGAACGTAATTTTTTTCAATAGCAACTCGTTGCTGGAAACTGAAACTAATACCACTGAAGATCTGGGTTGAAATCGACAAAAAGTGAACCAAAATGAAAGCAAAGTTGTCTTTGCTTTGTGCTTTCAGTCTTAAACAGGGCTAAAACTGTTAACGACAGTAATTGTCTTCTGACGCTCTGCTAAACTGTGCGTCAAATGGTATATTTATGTCAACATAATCGCCCGCTAATGGATCATGAGCGCATTGTGTGGCAAACATTCTGGAAAGAACCAGGACTGGAATCGAATGTTGGGTGCCTCCAGTGGAAAATGAAAAGCAAACCTTTGTTGCTGAGTAGTGGGTCCTTGCTCTACGAGAGATTTGTAAAAGGATGACATACCTGACACAAGAGATGGTACCTTACAATAAAAACTCGTACTGCTTCCTTTTTTAACGCAAACTTCATCGCCAGCCTTTCTTCACTGTAGAGAAAGAATGGTCTTTTGAACCTTAAGCCATCAAAAACAAGCAGAAGCAGAATCATCAATTTCTAAACGAGGTTCTTCACCTTTTGTAGTGGCTTCTATATCATCACTTGATCTTTTCATTGTTTCAATCCTCCTTCAAAGTAACGGTAAGAGTACCAGGTCTTAGGTCTATTTGATTATTATCGAGCGTGGCAAAGCCAGGAGAATTATTTTGCAATTGGCAATATATGTGCAAAGGCATCCCTTAATTGGAAGGGTGGAATGCAACTTTTGACAACTATCCTTAATTGGTTTGGTTTGGACTTTGTGTAAATGGTTAAATGTGCTATTTTATTCCTCACCTTATTTTTTCTTCCTTTTTTTTCCGTTACTAATGTAATTTCCACATAGTACAAGTTAACTAAGAAAATAGCTTTAAGAGTGTAATTCCAGGATACAAAATTATTTTTTAATGGACATGCTGGACGTTTATGTGGAACAGATCTTCCTAAATTATTTGTCTTAAGGCTATAAATGTAAACTGTTCTTTTTGCTACTGCATGATTCTCTGTCTCTACCTGCATTATT
>CALNXI010001127.1:120357-122857 GCA_942486025.1 Porites evermanni | reverse complement strand
CGGGATGTTTCAACACAAGGAACCACCGAACCACAGGAAACCGAATGATTAGAATCGGCTCGCAACAAATATGTCTCTTGTTCCTCTAGGATACACATGATCAGGCACTATTTTCATATTACATAAATAAAATTATACTGTTTTTCGTCCCACAAGTGAGCCTCTAATATAACTTGAAAAAAAAATTTGATTTACTTGCCCCTGCTAGCATAAGCCTTGATTGGCTCCGAACTCAGAGTAACATCTTTGCAGAGGGAGATCCAGGAATTTTTCGTTGGGGTGGGGGGAGCTCCAAATTGTGGTTCAGAAAGGACTGTTGAACTTTTTTGTGGCAAATTACTTTTCCCCACACCCCCTCCCACTAGACACTGAGAAGGCAGAGACGGCTACGTGTTTCTCAATCTGTGAAAGCCAGCCGTTGGCGCGGGAAATACACAGATTACTGAGGGTACCCAAAGACAATCACATTTTTGAATATCCCTGGAATTTAGTTTGGTGGCAAAATACAACACGCGTTCATTAAAAAATCCAGGGGGGGGGGGTCCGGACCCCCTGGACCATCCCCCTGGATCCACCACTTCTTTGGTGCCCTTTGATATCCTTTCTACAGCATTCAGTAATTCGAACACACCAATTGCTAACTATAGATGCACGTTCTGAACTTGAAACCAAGAGAGGATAAAGGCGACAGAGAAGGCATCCCCCATACACTCCCTATTCCATAGGTAATTCGTCTGGAGTTATTTTTAGAATCGGGATAAAGTTACCTCGGGCGCTGCGTGGATGTTTCCTGGAGGTTTCGCATGACTACTTCCAACTGTCCACATAAATCCTTTATCTCTTCTTCCGAAAGACTCTTGTTCCGTTTATTTGATTTCTTCGGCGCCTTTTTGCTTGATTTGGTGACGGTCGAACTCGAAGGCGCAGGTTTAGGCTTCCCTGCACTTTTCCTTCTCTTCGCTAGCTTCATCTGCTGAACTATCATCGGAATAGGAGCTTTCTACGTTTTCTTGTATTTCATTGGCACTCTCCGTTTCGGTTACAGCTTCCTCCTTGCTTGCACTGACTATATCATCTTCTTCGCTAGAACACTCAACTTCGCTCGAATCAACGTCGTAACAATGCGTAGAAACAAGCCAGGAAGGGCGATTCTGACACAACTTTAGGAGAAATCTCCCTGTAGTCGTTTTCGTCGACAAAGCGAATAGCAATATCGCTCTCCGCGTCTTCCGCCATTTTGTTCTGCGTCAATTCGTGAAGGACGCGTGGCTCTGAGCGTGGGTCATCCACGCGGAACACATTCGCCCTATTCGATCGGCTGTTGTCTAATCCCTTTTGGGATCTGTGGTCTTAAAGATAACTCGAGACGAATAACCTATGGAATAGGGTGTGTATTGGGGATGCCTTCTCTGTCCCCTTTATCCTCTCTTGCTTGAAACACAATAATTATAAACAGGAGATAAAATAAAAGAAGTGCACAGCGCCCCTCCAGCAAAAACAGGGGAAAAAGTCATTCTTTTCTTTAACTAGTTACAAAAGATACAGTCCAAAGCTAGTTTTATTTCATAAATGTTTTAGCGCACAGCATGGAAGAATTTCTTCCCTCCTTCCCAAATGCGCTGGGCAGAATTACGTGACGTGACATGCTTTGCATGACTGCACTGAAAGCTAGTTAGCCCGTTTTGCCATGGCGGCAAGTGAAATTGTTACAGTTTTAAGTTCAAATTCTTCATTCATTTTTTGGAGGTCTTTCCGAGAAATCTTCTGAGAAGTTCTATGGACTCTTAAACTAACACAGTCTCAGGTGGATATCGTTGGATTAGAAATTGTTAATTCGTTATGGATCAGTCAATTCCACCTGCGCCCAGCCCTCCCCCCGGGCTACTGCGGGGCATTTGCCCGCCTTGTCAGTCCCGGGGGTCGGCATTTGCAAATTTTGCACTGCCCGGCTGCCGGGAATTTGCCAACCCCCGGGCCATTCCCAAGCTTTTAACACGCACGCGGTTTCCTATCAGAACATAACTACATACAAGGTTTTAGTGGAAAAAAATCAGATTGGCTCATCTGCCAAGGACGGGAATAAATTGTAGAGGGTTGTAAAGGCATGTTCTCGATTTTACATGTATGTACGCATTTCTTCATTGCTTATCAAGCCAGAATTACATAGCGAAATTGGAACTATGGATGTGAATCAACGTTGTTTGGTTGTTGAATCAAATTTCTGTTGATATTATTTGAAGAACATCCTTTCATATTTATAAAACTATTCATAACATATAACTTTACAGTGCTCTATTTATTTTAATGTCAATAAATTTATATCAATACTAAAACCATAAACTGGTGCATGTCGTCGCGGCGTGAAGTCGTAATTAGAATCCTAGCACTATTACAAAGGAAGACGTTGATTGAAACAAAAAATCGCACTTTAAAATGCTTAAAATTGCACTATTTGACTGTGCAAATGCTAATACCCAGGGGTCAGCCGGGGGGGGGGGGG
>CALNXI010001127.1:98042-113819 GCA_942486025.1 Porites evermanni | reverse complement strand
CAAATAGTAGGTGCATCAACACAACATCCATTATTGTGTAACACTGAAACAATTTCATCGGCATTTTAACAAATGATTACATGCATAAAGTCATGTTATGCAATGTCACTATCCGAATCAATATTTGTAGATGAGGTTGATGTGGACTCACTGTCTGTGTCACCGTCAAGTTTTTTGCTATTAGAGCATGTACTGCTCATATAAAAAGCAGTAAGCCTTGGCTGATTATCTTCTTTCTTCCTTGAAGCGGTCCTGTCGGCCTCTCACCTTTCGATGGCTTGTCTTATCTCAATTATAACACAATCACTGATATATCCTTGCTCTATAAGCTGTTTGAGAGGCTCTAGGTGAAATCTCTTTCTCAGTTTAGTGTGAAGTGCTTCTCTGTTGTTAGTTGGCACATTCGGAAGTGACAGTGAGTAAGAACGGTAAAGTAAAGAAAATATTATTTGTTATTACCATTTGGGTATTATGTATAAGAAAGGGGGGCCCTTAAATCTTTTAACATGATTGAAAGCGGGTACCTAAAAAACATGGGTGCTATTAGTGGGGGTCCGGAAAAAATTTGGAATAAAAAACAATTTCTGCTCCACTCCCCCCTCCAACTTAAATTATGACTGGTCCCATGCATCTTCAATTCCAAAAGGTGGCTAAATTGAGACTTTATTCTGTTCATTATTGTGAACCAATAATACTGGAACCAGATTTTGGAATAAAATAACAATATATATTTCTTCTTATTCTTTAGTTCAACTTGTTACGTTCTATACCTATATACACTTCCGCTATGGGAACAGGAACAACTGATTACATCTTTGACTCCAAAAAGCGGCAAAATTGAGACTATGGTTAGCTGATTATTTTGCAACATTACCAATTGTCTATTATCACA
Source organism: Porites evermanni (assembly GCA_942486025.1). Lineage (NCBI taxonomy): Eukaryota > Metazoa > Cnidaria > Anthozoa > Scleractinia > Poritidae > Porites > Porites evermanni. Next base: position 112,927 of record CALNXI010001127.1, on the reverse strand, counting down.
CTGGAAAGTCGCAAACATGCGTGGGGAACTGATAGTTATTTAAACGGACTTACAGTTAATTGCATTTTTATGATTTCGCTCTGCAGCTGATTGCTTTATTTCTTTTCTTATAAACTACTCTAATTTGAGTAGGCAGTTTTAGAATTGCTTCTTCAATTAAATCTTTGGATATATTATTTTCTTGACGTTTTTGCTCTATGAGAGCAAACACGTGCTTAATTGTATCTCCAGACGTTTTGACTGTTACTTTTTTTTTGTTAGTAATTTCAAATAGAACCTGGGTAAACCATTTATTTGTAGGACTAAATCTTAGACTTGTACCCTGAAGAAGACAGCATTGCCAAAACGTTGGTTAAGGGTCCTAAAATAACAGCCTCGATTTTACAATTTTCGAGTTAACAGAGGACTTCAGCAGACTGATTTACCGCTAGTGGCGGGATGAGATTGCAGCCGGTGGTTTTGTTAGGTTTTACTTTGGATAACAGTTCTTTAACTTCCATAGCATTAAAATTAGTAAGAGAGATATTTACAGCTGCAAGTCGGTTCTGGGTGATGTGAGATAAGTCAGGTGAAATATGTAGTCATCTCGTGTAGTACTAGTGAAGAAATCATTCAGGGTTTCGCACACTTGAAGTTGATCTGTGATGATTTGTTCTTTGTTCGCTGTAGGCATTCTTGCGTGAATTTACATACGGTTTTATGGTACTCCAAACCTTCTTTTGGTCACCTTGTTTGTCTTTGTAGAGATGTTTGAAGTGAGTGTTCATGGCATTCCTCCTGATGGTCACGACCCTATTTTGCATGACACGATACTTTTCCCAGTCAGTCGAATTTCTTGTTTTATAGTATTTTTGTGTTGCTGTCTAATCCTCCGTCGAATTTCTTGAGTAATAAATTGAGATCCCATATAAGGGCGGTGTTTAAAGGATATAAAAGGTGCATGGACATCCAGTACTTGATTATATGGCTTTTCCCAGCACCAATACAGGTCGTCTATGTCACCAAAGACGTACGTAACAGAGAACGGAACTTGACTGAAGTCTTCAAGAAAGAATTTTTGATTGAAAGTCATGAATGATCGCTTGATAACTTTCTCTGCCCTGGGTCATGGTAGTTTGGCGTTCAAAACTGTGTACACTAGATTCAGGTCACTGAAACCAGTGTCTGCAACACCAGAAGTGATTGTGTAAGTAGGCACGTTAGTAAGAATAACATCAAAACGCAATGGTTTGCCTTCAGAGATTCTTGTAGGAACACTGATAAGTGAGTCTATATCCTATACATCACAGAGATCAAGTAAGCTTTTTCCTTGTTTCTTATTATCCAAAGGATGAAGTAAATTGCAGTTCAGGTCCCCAATGCACGTAAAGTTTTGACGACTCTTCATCTAGTAGCTTTGCCAAGTCGTTTTTGAGTGAGTTGTTATCCTCAGAGGGTGGTTTGTATGCGCAGACCAGGGCAATTTGACGTTGTCCAATACAAATATCTAGAAGTGATTCTATTGATTTACCAGCTACTTTCTTGGAGGGGGCTGTAATGTTATTGTTCACAAAGATGCAATACCCCCACCACCTTTCACTCTGTCTCGGCGAAAAAGTCTATATCCCTCTACTTGAAGTTGAGAGTCCAGAAAAGTATGGCCAATCTTTGTTTCTTGGATGGATAGTATGTCAAGAGCCTTATAGTCTAGCTATTCCTTGTCAATGTCTAAGTACGTTCTAATGGAAACATTGCGATTAAAGAATAATTTTGTTCCTTAACTGTATTGTCCATGTAGGCTACTGTAAGTTAAATGATCAGTTTTACAAAACACTTAAGAATAAAAATTACCAACGTTTTGAAGTTGCCATAACATCATTATCAAGTGACAAGATAAAAAACTACCTGATTTAAGTAAAAAGTTTTAAGTGAAAAAATAAACTATAGAGAACAAAAGTAATAAGTTCAACGAACATTTTTGCGAGGATGGAATGTAACTGACTGTTTAAGCTTGGCTTCTTCTCGTTAACCCAATAAGCTCAAACCCTGAGCCCAGACCACCCTGAAATTTCAGACAAAATGGCTGCTTTAAAGTGCTCAAGAATTTAACTTCTTCCTTTTACTAAGAATCATTTTTTGTGTGGTTCTTTCCGTAGTAAACTGGAAACTGGGGAATAAAGCAGGTGTCCTAGCTGGCGAGCATCCAAACTTTTATGCTTAATTTATCAGGCTTCACGGGCATACACTGCTTGAATTAAAGCCTCCCGTTGAACGTTACAAGACCTTAGCCTACACTGACATTATTACCAGCAATGTAAGTCTCAGCAAATCGCTTTTCAGGGAGGGTTATGTGTGAGCAAACTTTTCAACAACGGTTGGCTCGATCTTAAGCATTCAGGTCAACCAAATGCAGATATTTTCCCAGAGTTAAAAAACTGCTGCTTCAGAATTGTTTTTGAAGCCTTCCACGCTGATAAATGTGTCAGACTCGCAAAGCAGGGCCAGCTGGGGAAGGTGATGGATTCCCATCTAAATGTTTAGCCCAAAATAGGCTCACATTTTGGTGTGAAAACTTCATCTCCTTTAGACTGGGTATTAGCAATGGAGCATTTTACAATTTCATCCAGATAATTGTCATCTATAAATAGATTGAAGAAATCTTTGGATTTTGCATTGTCCCCAAGACCTTTAGCTGTACCATGACAACCCTTCAACATCAATTTCACTGAATTTGTCAGACCATCGGAAAGGCTCGTTATTGTCTTAAGTAGTTTCTTCGTCACTACTTTCATCACTTTTGTCCTCCTCGTGCTTGCTTGTGAAAAATTAAACATCGCAGTTTGAACCTTCTTTTAAAAAAAACTGACAAAAATCGCACACTTAAAGTAGAAAGGTAAACTTGGTCCCAAATAGCAGTATAGCCAGAGAGAAAATGTGTAAACTTTGTTTGAGCTTGTGACCTCCAGGCTTGCAAGCACTCCCTCTACCCATGAGCCCACAAACAAAAGTGTACACATCTCTGACTCCGGCTATACCACCTGAGGAAGCAGAAAGGTGCAACCCCGGGCGTCTCTTCGCGAGTGCATGACTTCACCCGGGGGAAATAATAGATAGCACCGCCAGGATTAAGAGCTGGAAGTCTGGCCACAATGAACAGATTTTTCACATTAGCTTCTGGGCAAGCCGGATTGCGAGCGGATTATTAGAGATTGGTACAATATCTGCATAATTTCTATACAGAACGGTCTCATCCATCTTCTTCTGGAAAACCCTACTGCAAACTTGGATGTTTTCACCTTTGCCTCGTGAGTAGTTGAAAAGAACTTAAAACAGCCTAAGAAAAAGAAGCCCAAGAGGCACGTTAGAGAGCGCCTAGAGAATCAAAGAGGTGTGCAGTGACAAGGAGAGCCAAGAAGAGCTCACAAAGGAGGCTTGCATGTGCGTGGATGAGATTGAGAAAGTCGTGTGCTGGTTCTATGGTCGCTTAGAAGAGGCATACACAAGGCCAAGGAAGAAAGCCCAAAATCTAAAGGCTCTTCATTGGCGTAATCTGTACGTTCCAGGCTCAGCAAAAACTAGTTGACAGGCAGCCACAGCAAGCAGAATTTCCTATTGGCTGTGGTGGCTTACTGAGAGAAACAGAATTGTTTAACACTGTGAATGTATTCATTTAAGCTTACCCTCACATTAGGGCCGTTTAAATGAGGAAAAAAAAGACGCATCTTTCATAGGACGCGTCATAAATAAGACTCAAACTATCCCATATAAACAGCACATTTTGTTTGAAATTTTGCTAAGACGCGTCTCATCAAAGAACAGCCCCTGACACCTGTTCTTCGATAAGTCGCGTCTTAATGTGCCGTTTATATGGGATAGTTTTGCATCTTATTTAGGACACATCTAATGAAAGATGCATCAAATTTTTCCTTGTATAAATGGTACTAGTGGTCAATCATCGAAAACCTGTTTTCAACTTGCCCCTTTTTGTGTTGCACTGATTGTTTTGGCGGCATCGCAAATGGAGGCTGTTTCCTTATTGAGTATTTTTGGCACGGATTATGGGTTTTTGTACATTTTTTGAAGCAAAATGGCTTTTACCAATGGCGGCCTTTTTTTTTCATAGTTTTGGTCGTGAGGCACAAAGCTGAGTGAACAGAATTTGTGTATGGACCACCTACAAGCCCTTTTTTTCTGGCCAAAAGTGCACGCGTATTTGAACAATCGTACCATAAGTTTTCGATCTCTATATATGTATTCCAGCAGTCTATTCCTGATAGCAAAATCCACTCTATGCTCTCTGGTGTCTTCTGCTGATTTTGATGAACTATATTATGCGGTCCATTGATTTCACCTTTATCATCTGGCTGCTGCTACACTGTATATATAAATTCAATAATCATTGCATAAGATCAATTATCAGCTGTTGCTGAGAAAATGATGGTGCACTCCCCTCTAACATTTCCATGTCACAAACAGAACAAACCGACTTTAACAGTAACCATTTCAAGGACTACTTAATTTACTTATTATCTGTAAAGACTGTAGGTAATTGACTTAATTATCATTAACGCTAACCATATTAAAGACTCTTACTCATTGACACAGTTGTTGCACTGTAAAAATCACTTGAAAGCTACCACTCTTCCTGGGAAACATTGAAAATAGGCTCATTCAACTTCTTTAGACAGGAAGAGTAACCTTTGAGGGAGATACAAAGGTTTCTACTCGACTCATTCTGTCTCGACTTTTTTCGGAGGAAAGTCCCTGATATTTCCCGGGGGAGCTACACTTTATTTTCTCACTTTGTTTTGATTGCTTTTTTGATCTTTCACTTTCAAGTCTTGCGTGACTTTAACATCTTTTTCAGAAGAGTTATCTTCCTTATCATATGAATACCCAGTAGATGTTTCACTTTGAGGAGATACACTTTCGCTCTTCGCTTTGTCAGAAATGCTGCTTTTGATATGTTCCGCTCATTTTGGCTTCTTTCTTAGCTGACCGTTTTCACTTTCTTGTTTTCCCTCATGAACTTTGGACTTTACTCATAAATTCCAGTTGAGGAAATGGAAAGCCTTCATCATATTTTGCCCAAGCGATCGACGCTTCCTACCGAGAACGGCATTATAAGAGGAAAATGACCTCTACATCGTATCACCCAACAGTTGTGGTACAATAGCAAGAAGCTACCTTGTATAATTCTGGGAGATTACCTGCTTTGGACTTGGTTTCACGTCAGGTTTATCCTCATCCTTCAGTTTCTTGACGCTTTGAGGCCCTGTGATCTACGTATAGTCCCCACTCTTCTTTCGAATCTGATTCAATGCCAGGGATGCTATCAATGAAGCCAAACCTCTGGTCACAGTCAAGAAGCTTCCTTGGATCAAGAACTCACACTTATTCAAGGAATTTTGTTGCTGGCCCGGCCCTATCTTCCACATAATTGGATAGTTTAGAATGGGCGGCCTCAAATGCTGATGTGGCAACTTCAACCATTTCTTTTTTTCTTTGCATGAGAATTTGTGACTACCCTTAAAAAAAAGTTCTTATCGCTCCCCGAGGCATTCAGAGTCAGAAAATGAAGGAGGCACTCCATCTTTTTGTGTACCTGGGTTACATGGGGCATTTTCTCCTGGAAGTAATACAGGTATTTTAGCAGGGTAGGCCTTTTCAATTTAACTAAGTTAAGCTGAGCATGAGGTTTCTTCATAAATTTTGGGTCTTGATACATTTCTTCAAGTTGGAGAACAGAATTGCTCGCAAGATTTCTTCCCCAACTCAGTTCCTTGTTTACAAAGTCTCCAAAAAAAATAACCGTCTGCATGATATATGGCCTAGTCAAACCAAGTGCTCCAACTTTTGGTGTGTGGGTTTGGTGCTTCTTAGCGTTTCCACCATTTTTCCTTCACAAGAAATTTAGAAACCTGCTCTTTCTTCCACTTAGTACGAAAAAGAGTTTTTTTAAATCACTTAAGAAATTCGTTTATTTAAGTGAAGTGCTTCTTGAAATCTGATGCCACAAGATTGACATTATGGGTATTTTATGTGATGTGGATGAACAAGGGAAACAAGCTGGACAATGTGGTTTGGAATGCGTTCTCTATATAGGCCGCATTATCAGAATTGAAGAACCCAACATTGTCAAAGTCTAAGTCATGTTCATTGACTGTTCTAGCAGTTGTCTGAGATACAGTTTTGTGATTGGTGTCGCCAAGAAAGTGAGTATCTAGCAGTTATCTTACGCAGTTACCCTGTGGAGAAAGTTCATCTGAGTCAAGGAGAACACCCTGTCTGCTGCTTTTATTTTTACAGCTGTAAGACTGTCTTTTTTTGTCAAGAACTTATCCATGTTTTTACTTCGTGGGCTAAAACTGACAGCTACATTGTAAGTTTCACTAAAAACACGAAAAAAAAAACTATGTGTCTGAAGGCCTGAGTCAAATGTCAAGTTCCATTACTTTGCATCTTATTGAAGTCAGAAAGTTGACATGAGTCAAGCTTTGAGAAGGAGACGCATGTCAATCAAGCTTTATAAATCGTCTGCGAAAACACGTGAAGTAAAAACTTCTCCCTGAGTGTGAAAAGGACAACCACTTGAAGTGTTTAAAATTGGGTGTACTTGAAATATTCTGAAGTTTATTTAGGCCCTTGCGTAAAGAACTACCATCTTTTCCAACAGTTGTTTGGATTTTTTTTCAGCTGTTAGACAAACAACACCCATATCTGCAAATCGGCTAAGGAAATCGGTCAGCATAAGCAAACACAGAAGTGATATCTTTTTGGATAACATTTCCTTGTTCATGAGTTTATCTCACTACTCTAAACAGGTGTCATATGAAGTCTGATAAGACCGGGAAAAGGTCTCGATTCTACAGATATAATCTTGAGACTACTACAATAAAAGGCAGTCTGTGACTGCATGTGGCTACTGTTTTAGTTTTGTAGAATATATGGCAGTAAAAAAGGAATGTACAAAATGGAGAACGGGAAATGAACAGGTGTGGTCAACGCCAAACCTGACAAAAAAGATGGTTTGGTTTGAACGTAGTTTGTTAGTTAACCCTTTCAGGTAGCAGTTTCCTAAGTTTTAGGTATTAACTTTGAACAAAGCCCATCTGCAATTCAGTTTACCACCGCAGCTACTATAGATCATGTTTTGAGTAGAAAAATTACTTTCAGAAAGAATCTATTTGGAGCATTGTTTTATTAGGAAAATGCAGCAAAGAAATGCAAATAGAATTGGTATTTAGTTTCCGCTAAATGTAAGGGGATAGGACAATTTAACATGTAGTTGACCAAACTTAACAAGTTGTAGCAGAAAATCAACCTTCAGGTACCTAGTACTGGGTGGCGAAGTTAACACCATGGCAATGGAAATCGTGGGGTTTATTGCAAAATTGAAATGACTTTTATTAACATTTAATGTTATCTTAATAATAATTAAGAAGCAATGGTAATATTACACCGGATGGCAATAGCAAGAACAAAACAATTTATTCAGATATTTTCGTTAGTACTTACAAAACTTCAACTTGGAAAGATAAAACAACTGTCTTTGAAATTCTGATCAAATGTATCATTAATATTTAATTTAAAAGTAATTTAATATTTAATTAAGTAGTGATATTTAACAATTATTCGCCGAAGGTGGAGTTAATATTGTTGAATAATTAATAATAATTAGTAATTAATTCAAAAATAAATAAAATAATAAATATTCAACAATCTTACCTGAGCCTGAGGTGAATAATTGTTTTAGTATATTCACACGAAGTCATCTCAACAGAATCAGAAAGGAAACCATTAAAAAACGATTAGTTTGATATTTGATCGGTGAATTCATGGGTGAACACGAAGCCATAAACAGTGGATGCGTAAAAGTTAGATCTTTACAGTATCTTCAAACATGGCAAATGATCGTTTTAATCTTTTTGTATCGAGTTTTGTAAGCCTTAAATTACTACTCAATTCTGAGAAGAAAAGTTGAGCCTTATTTGTTTCTGTCAACTCACCGTGAGTGAGAAAGTTTTCTTCGTCGCTTCTTGCAAATGCTGTCAACAGCGGCTACGATCAATGTGAGCGTTGTTTATTTCCAATGTTCTTTGCCTTGTTTACGTGCTGGCACGTACAATTTTGGAAAATTTTTGCCTTCCTCTTTTCTTTATAAAGTAACTTCTATTTATGGGCAAAATTGGTCTTGCGAAAAAATCCCGAAATCACAAAACAATGACAAAGCGACCTCGTTTTCCTCTGTAGGGGTAAACATAGCTTTGAGCTTCAGTAAACCACTTCACAATAAATACGTTGTTTAAACACCATGAAGTCTTTTCTTGCCTTCAAAGTCATCAGCACTTGGATATCGTGTATTTTCAAAAAGGCTTTACTATGAAACTTTGGCAAAACACCCAGTTCACGACAGCGATTTTGTTCTTCTTTATATTCACGCCTAGAGCGGTGAATATAACGTCATAACCCGAGATAGCTAACCAATCAGATTGCTTGAATTACCAGGATCACTGAGTGTGTATATACTAAAATAGTATACATTATATATATATATAGCAATTTGATTGGTTAGCTATCTCGGGTTATGAATATATATATATATATATATATATATATGTTATATAATAGTAATATTCTGATATTACCTTTGAATATAACATACTGTTGATGAATGTTATATTGCAGTTCAGACACGTACATATTACCATGTCATTGATATTTCTATTGGTACTAACCAAACTTGAACTTGGAAAGATAAAACAAATGTTTTTCAACTTCTGATCAAATATTCCATTAATAATAATTTTGATATTAACTTGAATATAACATATCGTTGATGAGTGGTATATTGCAGTTAAGACGTAACTGTGTCGTCATGGATACTTCTATTAGCACTAACAAAACTTGAACTTTGAAAGAAAAAACAATTGTCTTTAAACTTCTGATCAAATATTCCATTAATATTAGTTGTGATATTAACGTGAATATTATATAAGAATAACATGCAAATAATAAATAGTAATTTATTTATTTATTTATTTAGTCACTCACAAAACCTTACACAACATGAACAAAAGGTGTTAATTTAATTATAAAACTAATGTGACAAGGAAGCCTAACGAAGCTTGAAGCTTATATTAATAGGTTTCCTTCAACTACCTAGTGAACTAAGTTCATGGCTGAGTGCAGAGTGAGCAAGATCAGAAAATTAAACGACAGATCGGCTATCAGTGAGATAATTCTTTAAATTTTTTTTAAAAACAGATATAGAAGGAGAGCTAATTAGTGAAACAGGCAACGAATTCCAGATTTTAGGTCCTCGGTAAAGGATACTGAATTGCTTTATATTTGTTCTACAAAAATGAGGTCTATATTGAGAGGCTAGTCGAGTTTCGTATTGATGGACTTGATTACTACTTAAGAACAAGTCATGAAAGCTATTAGGCAAAAGATTATGGTGATAAGAATACATAAAGGTAGCGACAGAAAATGAATTAATACTAAATATGTCAAGGACTTTAAGCTGGCTAAATAAAGGGGCGGTATTTGCTAGATAGTGAGCTTTTGTTATGAGTCGCACTAGACGCTTTTGCAAAAGGTAAATACAGTTTAGGTTGGAACAGTAGGTGGAGGACCAGGCGACATTACAGTATGTTAAGAAGGGATATACAAGGGAGTAATACAAGGTCATCAAAGTTTGGGATGATAGGTAAAAGCGGGCTTTCGCAATAATTCCCACACTTTTCGAAATTTTTTTTGAGACGAAATCAATATGTGGTTTCCAAGAGAGATGCTGATCAATGAGAACACCTAAAAATTTTGTCTCCGTGACTTGCTTGATCACGGTATTTTCCAGAGTAAGAGGGACATTAACATTGACTTTCTTTTGCCTTGGATGAAAAATCATAAAATTTGTTTTAGTCAGATTTAGAGATAACTTATTCACTTTAAGCCAAATAATTATTTTTGCAAGTTCATTGTTAACAATAGAAACGAGGTGATTGGCATCTTTATGGGAACAAAAGATACTTGTGTCATCAGCAAACAGTAAAGATTGAGTGAGACTAGAGACATTAGGAAGATCATTAATGTAAATAATAAACAAAAGAGGTCCAAGAATTGAGCCCTGCGGGACGCCACATAAAATTTTCCGCGGAGAAGATCGATGGGACCCAAACTGGACAAATTGAGTCCGATCGTCAAGATAGCTTTTGATCCACGCCAAAGCAGTATCCCGAATACCATAGTGTTGCAGTTTATGACACAATATTTCATGATTAATTGTATCAAACGCCTTAGAAAGATCTAAGAAGATGCCTAAAGTTGTTTCATTTCTGTCGATAGCTGAAGATATGTTGTTGATCAAGTCAATTAACGCTAATGCAGTCGAATGATTATTACGGAATCCAAATTGTTTCGAGTATAAAATATTATGCAAATTTAAGAAATTAATCAGTCGGTTGTACATGACTTTTTCAAAGAGTTTAGAAAAGGCTGGAAGAATTGATATTGGCCTGTAATTACTAAAAAGTGTTGGGTCATCTGCCTTAAAAACTGGAATCACTTTGGCTATTTTGAGAGATTCAGGAAACACACCAGTAGACAACGAAGTGTTTATAATGGTTACAAGAGGCTGCGCAATATTTTGGAAAGACTGATGAACTATCTTCATGGATATATTATCATGTCCAGGAGCTTTGTTGGCGTTGAACGATTTAACAATGTTGTTTAATTCACCGACTGTTAGTGGTTGCAATGAAATGGATTCGGAAAGAGCGCTGCTTAAGAAATTCTTGGGTGACGAATTTGTGGAAGGAATTTTGCTCGCCAAATTTGGCCCTATATTGGTGAAGTAATCACAGAATTTATTGGCAATGTCAGTAGGATTGCTAATTTCCATTTCATTTTTGGTGAAGCTTGCAGGATACGGCGATTTAGCGACACGCCTGTTGATCACTTCATTAAGAATTTTCCATGTTTGCTTTAAGTTTGATCTAGCCTTATCCAATTTGTTGTCATAATAATTTTTCCTGGCGATACGAACAAGACAAGTTAGCTTATTTCTAAATGACTTATAGCTGGATTCACGCTCATGACTTGGTTTCCTTAACAACAATTTATACAGCCTAGACTTTGTTTTAATTGATTTCAAGATTCCAGTTGTAAGCCACGGATTATGCAGAGTTTTTAGGTTTTTCCCTTGACAAAACTTTATCGGAAAACTCTTGTTATAAAATTCAGTATATTTTTGTAGGAACCCATTGTAAGCGGCGTTAGCATCAGCATAAATTAGAGAATTCCAATCGAATTCACACAAAAGGTTGTTAAATGCATTAATATTCTGACTAGAGAAGTTGCGAATGGCAACACTTTCCTTAGGCTTAATTGTTGAAGAATGAGCATCAGTGTAACAGAGTGTGAAGATTGGTAAATGGTCGGACAGATCATTAATAATGAGTCCATTGTCACACAAGGCAGAAATATTGTTAGTAAAAATATTATCAATCAGGGTGGCGCTGTACGAAGTAAGTCGAGTTGGTCTCGAAATTAGCAGGTAAAGAAAATGAGAAAATAACGCATTAACAAACTCATTCGTAGCTGAATGCAAATCAGTGTTAAGAAGGTCTAAATTGAAATCACCCATTACGTAACACATTTTATTGTCCCTGGTTACCCGATGAAGCAATTGGTGAAAAGATTCCAGGAATTCATGCAAATTAGCAGAAGGAGGACGATAAACTGTACCGATAATAAAGTTTTTTCCATGCGGATTTTCAATTTCAACAAAAACAGAGTCAAATAAGGCGGAGTTTGACGAGCACAAATCAGACATAATGTTAAAGTTGAAAGTGTCGCGTAAATAAATGCCTGCGCCTCCACCAATCCTGCCCACTCTATTCGATGAGATGAAACAATAGCCAGTAATGTTTACATAATCTTCGTTAATATCATTTAGCCAAGTTTCTGAGATACCTATAGCTGAAAACTCATGTTGCGAAGAATCTAAGAGTTGGGTAAATTTGTCAAAATTTTTAAGTAAGCTACGAGCGTTTAAATGCAAAAGCGAAAAGTTGATAGCATCCTTCTTATTACCAATTAGGTCATTTAGTTCTTGTTCGTTATAGTAACTACATTTAGAGGTAAGATTCAGAAAATTACTATCTGGATCAATGTCACTGGATATTACAGTATTGCAATTACTTATCGGGTTAAAGTATAGGCATTCTAATCGATCATTATTAAAACGCACTGGGCCGTGAGCTAACTCATAAAGGGCAAGATTAAAAGACACATCGTCGAGATGATTAAAAGGAAATTCGCTCATATTAGCAAAGAATTAAATAAGGAGTCAACTTATCTGAGTTAAACTAGATCGAGGGTCTGTCTTTGATTATCAATTTATCCAACACAAAGTAGGCAATCTTTCCGGCTTGCTTTGCTTGTTTTAGTTTCGGCAGTTGATCTTTACGCCTTTGAAGAGTTTCAGCCGCAAGATCTTCATTGACAAACATTCCGTCTGGCCTTACAGTCCTCGCGGCCTTTAATATTGGATCCTTTTGCTTCCAGCTTACCAGGCGACAAATAACTGTACGAGGACGCGTAGATGAAGCGTTGTCGTCAGAGCGCCGATTAACTTTACCAGTACGATGAGCTCGCTCGATTTCCACCTTGAAAGGAAGATTGAGTTTGGATTCTAGCGCCACTTTAGCTTTACTTTCAGTGTCTTCCCAAGTTTCATCGGGTTCCTCAGGGATTCCATCAATTCTAATATTGTTGCGACGGCTCTGGTTCTCGAGATATTCCATCTTGTCACAATGAAAATCAACCTGGGCTTGGACTTCTCCCAGCTCTTTTCCAATCTTAGTCATCTGCTCGGTTACTGGTTTTAGGTCTTCAACGTCTTTCTGGGTGAACTGTAGGCTAGATTTTAGCTCAGCCAGATCTTTAATAACGCCATCAATTCTGCTGTTAACATTTGTCAACAATGAATCAAATAAATTGCGAAACAACGATTCTTGCATTTTCATCATCTCATATACATACTCCTTTGTTACATAGTCGCCATCACCTTCTTGTTCTAATTCGTCGACGCCATCTTTGGTAGAAAGGGACTCTTCGTGAACTTGATCAGTTTTTTTGCTTCTGTTTTTACGCGACGGTTTACTCATTATCTCGGCTTATTCAGCAGGAATCTTACTGATTTGACTTAAGATTCTAAATTTGTTTGATTAAAATTTAGAATGAATTTTCGGGAGCACAGCTCCACACGTCTGCACTCTCCACGCACATGTGACTCATAATAATAACTTTATTTCTATAGCGCTCTTATGCTATGTTCAAGGCGCTTTACAGTCATGTAAACAACATTATTGATAAATATTTACAAATTTACAACCATATCCCAATTATATTTACAATGAGTAAAAAAAAAAGGAAAAAATAAAACTAAAGCAACTATTAAACTATTTTATTCATAATGATCAAAAAAGGGAAAAATTAAAACTAACGCAATATATACAAATCTATAGAAACAATGATCTGTTATTACTGAATTTAGTAAACAAGTATGTCTTAAGTGATCTTTTAAAACTTGAGATGGTGTTGGACTTCCGAATTTGATAGGGTATTAAGTTCCATTCTCTTGGTGCATGAAGAGCGAATGCGCTATCTCCGTTGGTCTTGGTATACGATCTAGGTTGCATTAAAAGTTCATTACTAACAGACCTTAATGATCTACTATGAGAACGATAATGTAGTTTCTGAGCTAAATAGCTAGGCGATGTCCCATTCAGTGATTTATACACGAGGAGCAGAATCTTGAAAATAATACGATATTGAATCGGTAGCCAGTGAAGCTCGCACAAAACAGGTGTGATATGCTGAAACTTACTCACTTGCAACACAACTCTAGCCGCCGTGTTTTGTACATACTGCAATCTTTGTAACTGATACTTAACTTATACGGTAGGCTGTATAGTAATGCATAACTATAATCTAGTTTCGAAGTGACAAATGCATGAACAGCAACTTCTGCTGATTCTTTAGTGAAATACTTCCTAATTCTAGATAGGTTCCTGAGATGATAAAATGATGATCTACAGATGCTAGACACATGTGCACGAAAAGACATGTGCTCATCAAAGATAACACCAAGACTCCTAGCCGACTGAGAGGCAGCCACGCTCTCATCACCAACACATAAGGACTGAAAGGATGAAGAGGGACGATACTTTGAGTGTATGAGCATGACCTCCGTCTTGTCGTGGTTTAGCTTCAATTTGTTGAGATCCATCCAGCGACATATTGCAGAAATGCAGTTCTCGACCCTCAATCTAGTAGCGTCCACATCCACCGATTTAAATGCAAAATATAACTGAGTATCGTCGGCATATAGATGATAATCCAAGCGATAAGATCTTATCACTTTAGCAAGTGGCGCAGTATACAGAAGGTAGAGTACTGGTCCCAGAACTTAACCCTGGGGAACACCCACGGGAAGATCTCGTACAGTAGAATTCGCCTCATTGATGTTAACAAACTGAGTTCTTTGAGAAAGATAAGAATCGAACCATTGCAGTTCAGTTCCTCTGATGCCAAATGATTTCTTCAGTCGTGCCAGCAGCAAGGAATGGTTTACGGTATCAAAGGCTGCCGACAGATCCAATAAAACAAGGAAAACATTCTCGCCCTTATCCAATGACAGCATAATGTCATTTGTAACAGTGAGAAGTACAGTCTCGGTGCTGTGAAAAATCTTGTACGCTGATCGAAGAGGCTCGTGTAGATCATTTTCGCCAAGATAGCTATTCAATTGCACAAACACTGTTTTCTCTATCAATTTAGATAGGAACTTTAAATTTGATACAGGGCGAAAATTACTAAACTGCTCAAAGTCTGCATTT
>CALNXI010001127.1:27822-87822 GCA_942486025.1 Porites evermanni | reverse complement strand
AAATAAGCGTACGCGAGCGCCTAAAATAAACCATATGCGCAGTAAAACCAGAGATAAACTCTGGCTTTCAAACAAACTTTTTCTTTTAGATGAGTTAATGGGCAGCCAGGGTATGTAAAAAAAATAGCAATTTGAGAAAGAAAAAGCTGTGGAAAGAGGCGAAAACAATGAATTTCAACAAAATTTCTTCGCCGCGCGATAATTGCACTGATAAATCAACGGTGAAACGGGGAACAAAAACGCTGTTAAAGGAATAAACACAGTCGATAAAACATCAACAACACTGTAAAGTCATTTTACTGAAAGTTGTTTCATTAAGTTCTCTTTCAGATCAGTCCAGTCGAGAAGCACCGTAGAAAAATGTAGTGAAACTTCGGTGATGATCACTTCACGAAGAGCGATCTGAAGAGTTCCACATCATCAAGCATGGGAAAGTTTAATAAAACAAGGGAATGCTGGACTTCAGCTTCCCACTCTTTCATATATTTTTCGATTCTTGAATGTCAACAATAAAATAAATGATCGCTTTCACCAGAGAAGGTGACAAAGCCGCAATCTTTCAGGGAAGCGTATTTGATATCCTGAACTGAAGTGCCTCCCCGATCATGTCCGATCAACAAAGTAAAGCACAAATAAGTTAAATGCCAAACTTGCTTTATTAATGCTTTATCTACCAATGCACAGATCGATAGGTGTTAATAGTTATAAAAAAAGAAAATAAGCACACAAAAAGCATCATTTGGCAACTGTAAATAATTGAATAAAAAGACGGTTACCGTTTATTCTCCGTGAGCTTCCGCGCGATGTGAAGTAAATTTTATTCATGGGGATTGTCAATCCAAATCGATCGTCGCACATAATCCGTTTCCTTGTTCAAACTTTTAACTCTACAAAAGCATCACCTTCAGCAGTTCAAGAAACAGTTACATTTAAAACATTTGCTGCGAGGAACACGGTACTTGGATGCAAGTAAATGAAATGAACGAGGTAAGTTTTCATCGATAGTCCATGCGGTTTGTTTACCTACGAAGCGCTCGGCAATTTGAGGGCTAGGATTGTCTTTTTCAGTCTTAAGATCGTTTAAATCTCAATCAGAAGGTTTTTCACAAGGTCTGTTCAACAACCTGAAGTGATCAAGAGTCGAATTATCTCTATATTCCCTCAAACGTGATGCGAACTTTGATTCGAAATCGACACGGGCGGCCATTACTCTCGCGAATTTCTTTTACTCGTGCTCTTCGAAAAACCCGACCCTGTGGTGCTTCTCATCATCTGTCAAAAAATGCGCAAAAGATGGCAAATGATTGGTTTATTATCCATCAATCACTCTGTGAAAACAAAAGACAAAAAAACACCCGGGAGGAGAGGGGAATGGACTGAATCCAGCGGCCATTTTTACGGGCGGTTCAGGGAATTCGGGGGTTGTCGTACACGGGCGGTTACGGGCGGTTCAGGGGCGAATGGGTTAAGACATGCGGGAAAATGTGAGGTCGCTGATTATATTTCACTTTCTAAAGACATATATTCCAACTTTTCAAAAGGGAAAATAATATTTACCCAAGCTAATTAGATTTTCTCAGCGCGAGAAATAAGGGCATGTCTGTTGCTAAATGTCTTTCCTGTTGAAGAAACGCGGAATCGTGTAGTGAAATGGCAAACTGTGACGCGACAAGTAGTGAAGTGTTAGACTTAAGCACCCTGACAGAAAGCGGTGTAGCAGGTGATGATGCTACTGAGCAATCGGAGGCGCTGGGGTCACGTCAAGTTCGGAGTATTTATCTAATCACATACAACCGAGCGAACGAAGAGATAGTTCCTAATCGAGAAAGTTTTGTTCAGCTGGTGTTGGATAGTTTCGACAATGCAGACCCATTAACGCGTTGTGAGATAGTACAGTGGGTGTGCAGCCAAGAACGTCATAGGGATGGGGGCATTCATTATCACATAGCAGTGAAATTAAATGAACGGCGACGCTGGCTGAAAATACGCAATTATCTTGATGAGCGACACAGAGTGAAAGTGAATTTCAGCGCTCGCCATAACAATTATTATTCAGCGTGGCAGTACACCACAAAGGAAGACGAGAGTTACAGTCTGAAAACCATCCCTATTTGACTAATACCCCTGCACCCAATACTTCAAGGGCTACGGAAACGCACACTCGACTTGCCAATGGACGAAGGAAGCGTAACAAGTCCTCCCAAAGTTTATCGGTTTATGATGTATCGCAGATAGCGGCAAAAAATGGCATATATAAAACTCGGTTAGAGCTGCTGGTGTTAGCACAAAAGCAAAAAAGTGAGGGGAAACTTGACTTGGCGCAGTTCATCGCGAATCGTGGAAGTCGGGTAGTGGATGAAGCGATAGCTGTGGGCTGGGAATTAGAAAACGCGGAGAGCACGCTGCAAAGGAGTAAAATGACTAGAATTGAGGTTTTGTACAGTAAATTGGAAGGAGAGTGTGAGCCAGGATGTGACGGCCAGTGGTTGCAAATGGCAAAAGAAGTGTTAGAGCGGAACTCTATTGTGAGGGATGACTTTGCAGAAGCCGTTCCCATACTTCTCGACAAAGGGCGCGGAAAGTATCGCAGTGTGTACTTGAAAGGTCCCTGTAACTGTGCGAAAACATTTTTGCTAAACCCTTTGAACACCATCTACAAAACATTCAGTAATCCAGCCTCTACAACGTTTGCTTGGGTTGGCACAGAACAGTCAGAAGTAGTTTTTCTCAACGATTTTAGGTGGTCTGCCCAAATTATTCCCTGGCATGACTTCTTAATGCTTCTTGAAGGCCAAAGTGTTCATCTACCCGCCCCCAAAACACACTACCGACAAGATATTCTGTTCCAGGGAGATACACCCATATTTTGTACCAGTAAGGATGAACTTAGTTATGTACGAGGCGGTGTTGTTGATGACAGAGAGACTCAGATGATGAAGGTAAGGTGGCGAGTCTTCAATCTCTTCCATCAAATACCCGAGGAACAGTAGAAGTCAGTCCCCCGTGTGGAAAATGTTTTAGTCGACTTATTTTCCCACAAGACGACTACTGATCTTATGTAAATATCACCGAGTTTGTTGAAATTTTGTAATCTTTGCTGTGGTTTAAGTGTTACACGATTCACCATGGTGTTTGGAAAATTATTTGCCTTTTTTAGGGAAGCAAACCAAAAGCTACTGCATCTACAAGTGTTTCAAGTGATAGAACAGATCACCGAACATACACCTGAGGGATAATTTTCTTGATTAAGCTATTCAATAAGGCTATTTGTAGGGCTTCACCATGGTGAAGCGATAGTTCTTAAAGTCTATGGTACTATAATTACTTTACTTTAGAACACAGTGGTGAATCGTTGTGTTTCAGCGCTAAGAAGGTCGACAGGTCCTTAAACAAATGATCTCTTTTAATAATGTAATTTTCTACAAAGGTAGCTTCTTTTTGTACATAGAACTGTTTAGATCATAGCAAAAGAAGAAAAAAGGTTCCGTGTTCATTTGACACCTTTGTGTAGTTATTATAGATGAGGACTAAGCGGCTATGTACTTCACTATTCTTTCCCTAGAGCTCCAGCAGAAATCATGTCACAATGAATAGCAAATCAATTTCATAAAATGACCGCAAAAAAACATTCTGCTTTGTAAAAATCGCTAAACGTCCTCTTGACGGCCATCGGAGCAATCTTCACCCCGTTCTGTTTTGAAATATGGAACACCACCCCTCCCTCCTTATTTTTGGCGAATAGTGCGATAGTGATATGGTCTCTGAAACTTTACATTTTGCGAGAAGAAATCTCACGCAATTATCCACAGAATGCAATTAGGGGTATTTCTTTAATATTTTATACGCTTCCCCTTATTTCTAATCACCATATCAATTCCTTTCGGCATAGAGCGTATTAAATTGTTCACAGTCTCGACAGATATAGAGTAAAATGTATTGATAACACGATTCTTAAACTGTTCAAATGTGTCTCGGCGTAGTTGTTGCTGCACTGCTTGTCCTTTTAACATCCTACTCACCATGGGCAACACATTTACAATGACCGCCATATCCGGAGATCTTGGACACAGTTTGATTAAGGTACTGTTTGTGCGTTGCATCGCTTCCCTTGCTAAAGCCGAATTTTGAGAGGGATCCCCATCTTGTAAAAACGTTCGGCTACATCCTTTATCAGCGGCTGCGAATAGGCGATCAAAATGGTTATCTATAAACGCAGCGAAATAACGACCATTCATTTTCTCGTAAGGTTCACAGCAGATAACTCCTTTATTGTAAGAAATTGCCACTATCAGTCGTAATACTTTGCCCCCAGTTCCCTCTTTGCGGCCCTTTGCTATGCATCCCGGAGCCAAACCCTCTGATTTCTTTCTCCAGACATGAGCTTTTGGTGGACGAGCCTGATCTAGTGGATTTCTTTTGTACACAAATCCTGTTCCATCGAGGTAAAAGGCAATTCCGTCTGTCCAAATCTCCTGGCTGTAGTTGGCTTTCATGTACTTTGCAAACTTAACTCTTTTGCTGTGGTCTTCCGCTGTCATGAGCCCCTTTCTGCGAGTCTGCAGATAGTAGTAATTTTGTGAATTGAGAAAACGAGAAACTGTTCTTACAGATACTTCGTTTTGTTGAATTCCGGCTTCCTCCATCAGTGCTTTTCAGGTAAAGTTCCCCTCTCTTTTCGTCAAAACTGTAATGCATCGTATCAGTCGTCTTTTGTCGCGGTCACTTAACTTGTTCTTGCGACCTCTTTTACACGTCTCCTCTGAAGTGCGCGTGTTATAAGTTTTCTCATGTGCAATTCTATAAACAGTGGCCGCAGAAATTTTGCACATGCTGGCAACTGTTCGCACAGATAGGCCTTTAACCCGACAAAGATAATACGCACGTGCACGAGTCATGCTATCGATTATACCTTTAAACACCATCGCAATGTACTAATAGGCGGAGCCGTTTCACTAAACTCTTTTACCATAAAAGTACCTTAAAATCGCTATACTCAAAAGTCTGCATAGCTTCTTTATATAACTCCTACTTGATATCTAGAACAGTCAGAACAAGAACACTCCTCACGTAACCACTGCAGGCAACAATAATTACTCTTCCTACGTTTACGTTACCCGTCCAAGCCCTTCAGACGCAAAGACAATACTCGTCACAAATCGTTGAAACAGACACCGTTTCTCTCGAATTTTCCGGAAAAATCATGAGATTTTTACTTCACACTGTTTTCCCCCCTGAAATGTGCCTTCTCCCTCCCCAATGTTGAGCCACGCGTATTTTGAAGCACTGAGACCACTGTGATACCCAAATCAACATTGGGGAAGGGGAAATAGATACAAGTGTTTCAAGATTTGTGACGAGTATTGTAGGTAAAAAAAGGCCGACAAGTCTACAGAAACAAGAAAGAGCTTGTGCGTTGTTTTCTGTTTCTTTACCTGTTCGGGTCTGCAACAGGAAGTGGAGTGAAACTCAGTGGAGGTCCTCCTTCATACCAAGTTTCCTCTTTAGGTGGTGCTCCTAACTTGCACGAGGGGTGGATACAACTAGGTTGGTAGCACAGAAATAGATGGAAAACATACTTGGATGGCATACCAGACATCAGGTGATGATTTCGTAACGACCAAACTCCATCGATCTAATTATACCTTCCTGGGTGTTCATTCTTCAAATTGGCTTTTTCGGCTGGGTTTCCTTTAAGGAATACCTTAACGAATGCTCTCAGCGTTTGATAACATGAACTATCTGTTCCCTTATAAAGATGAATTTTGGTGTTCGCACATGGGGATTTGTTCACCCTGCTGATGTAAATATCAATCGCATCGTTAAGATTCTCCGTTAAGTTTATTGTCATCGATCTTACCAGTTTTGGAGTCTAAACAGGAACCATTCAGAGTCGACGGGATAAAGAAATTGCTATGGCCGAGAGCCAGGTATCCATTCTGCAACTCCACTCTGTTTCAGTTGCTGGAGCCACTATCTCTAGTGGTTACTATGAGCACTTTAGATGACTTTTCGAGGTGGTAGTTAGTCCACCAAAATTGAACCTCCTGGTGTGACGGCCCTTCATCATGCCCTCCTTCCACTCTAACACAAACCTTACTCTTTCTCTCTCCGGTAATATGGTTGAAAAATGCTGGCTCCACCTCTAAAATGTATGTTGTGCGGGATTCTTCTGATGAAGTGGGATGGCCTTAACAATGCCAGAACATATCTCTGCTGTTGTGCCTGTGCTAGAAAAGTTGTATGAAGTCGTTTGAAGTGTTGACGGGTATTTGTTCACATAGTCTGTCGTGGTGGTGAGTGGAACACTATCCTTTATGCACAATGTTGCTTGCTTGTTGTGGGTGGCTAAGGTATCTAACCAAAACCCAGCCTGGTCATCTCGATTTATGTTGATGATATCTGTGCCGTCTTTGAGCTGCAAAGCATCCAGGGCCCTGAAGAGGGCAGATGACCAATGCTTATCTGGATTATATCGTATTGTAAAGCCTTTTCGGGCTTGGCGGCATGTGACCTTTGCAAGGCCTTTATACCGACTGGCAGACATATTTCTTGCAACACAAAGTTGTACCACAGTTCCATATCCAAACTTTCTTTGGTAAACTCGTTCCAAGTGCTCTTTTGTTCTACTGAAAGTTGCTTTTTTTTTCAACTTTCCGATTTCCATCAAATGTAAGAATCCCAGTTCTTCTCCAGCTGTCAGCTCCTACTCCAACACTCTTCACATAATTCTCAATGGTGGAACCAATATCTGGGCACTCTGAGAATTTTTCCAACATTTTTCCCTCTCTTTCGTCTCAGAAACCTAGCCTCTGCTATCCTCTGGGCTGCTTTTCGTCTTGCATTTCTTTTAAACTGCTTTACCTTTTGGGAGATAATGTCACGTGCCTCAGGTTGTACGGGATCATGAATGTTTCCCCAATCTGCACCACTTTCTTCAGTTTCAGATCCGATGGCATCATCATCCACATCTGACTGGTTTCCTTGTAGTCTTTCTGAAAGAAGATATGCCAGTCTGCTCTGTTCTATAATAGACTCTTCCCTTTCATTCAACTTAAGCAACTGGATTTGGCCACTGAAGTCTAAGAGGATCTGATCTATGGCAGCTTTGGTGTAGCCGCTTAACTTCTGTTCAATAACTGCAACAAAAAGAAACCAGTTAAGTTCACAGGCTCTTAGTAGGTCCATCAGTTCTTGAGAATTCTGATACACTGATCCTGTATCCGTTATTTGCTTGCTGAGAGAAAACTGATGAGTTATGTCAATTACCACTGAATCTCCATTCGTGCCATTCACTGGGTCATCCTCTCGTGACTCCCTATTATTGTCTCCCTCCTCATTTTCTGTATCAGTTTCACTTTCTTCATCCTCATCACTATCATCACTGTCAACTTGAACATCGAATGATGACAGTACAGCTTTTTCTTGAATACTTGCAATGGAGTCTACCGCTTCCCTGATTTCTCTTGCTTCTCTTAAAGCATTTTCTACTCTTTCCTTTCTTCTCTGTATATCTTCAAAACCATAGATACTTCTTAACTTTGTATTGCTTTGCCCAGATGCTGCAGCAACAGCATAGGTAATCCTTTCCCTCTCTTCATCTGACTCGGCAGCTGCTAAAACGTCTTTAATAGGCATTGCACTTTTCTTGACATGCTCTTTACCAAAGATGTCTAATTCACTGTCCAATCTTGACAAGAGGCTTCGAGCTAATTCTAAATTGCTTTCTATTGGAACAAGGAAAACTGCATGGTTATTTTTGTCTTTTATTCTGATAGTAGCGAGAGGCATTTGAAGAAGTTTTCTTTTGGCATGTGTTGATTTATACTTCACACCGGGGCTGGATTTTGAGAATGCTTCATTTAATCTAATGTACCCATCATCAGCAATTCGTTTTGCAACTATTAACAATCCAGTACACAATTTATAAGGTTGGGTATGTTCTGCAATGCATATTTTTTCCTTTGTGGCAACGTAACTCTCTAAAGTAAATCCTTGTAATGCAGAAATGTCAGTAAAATCATCAACTCTAACACAGGAACAAAAATCTTTAAAACTCTTTAACAAAATAACGTCACTGTCAGGCTCCCTCAACAGATCCTGAGAAGGCTTTCCACAAGATCCTGCTCAGATGCCACAGAAACTTGAGGACTGTTACTGGGCTGTGTAGCCTTCAAAGTCTCTTGTCCTGAAGCCACTGGTACATGAGGACTACTGCTTTCTTGTCCTAGAGCCACAGGAACCATGGAAGGACTGCCGGGCTGTGTAGCTTTACAGTTTTCTTGCCCTAGAACCACATGGGCCTGATTGAGATTCATCTTTTTATTGTTGGTTCCTTTCCTGTAAACGTCAACAGAGGCCTGATTCGAAACTGTGACACCAGTGCTTTACTTTGCCTTTTTTTTGTACCACTTGGACTTCTTTTCTTTTCTTTGAAACAACTTCAGCTCTTTCTGGGCCTCAAAAACTTCCTTTCTGAATGTGTCCGAGGTATATTGTTTCTTGGATGGTACTGGCTCTACTGCTTCAACTGATTTTGATCGGGATTTTCCTTTCTTAAACCGAAGTAACTATCACCCCTTACTGCCTCTTTAGCTTTCTCACACAGGATACCCCTTTGGTCAAGCAGGGAAGGATTCTCAAGAGCCAGTTTACCTGCAGCCTCATTTACTGAAATCTGGTAGGGTGTTAACACCTTGTCTGATGAGCCCTTTCCATAAATCATGGCTGCACTGATCACCTGTTGACTATTTTTTGTACTCTGTCCAGTGACCTTTGTGACAAACAAAATGAACTATCTATTAAAAGACAATCAGTCACTTCATTTTCACATTTTAACCAATTTTGATGAGAAAATATTTTTCTTGTTACAGTACAACTAGAGTCCCAGCATAAGAGCAACAGAACAAAATAGCCATCAGTATTGACAAATGAATAGTTTATGGATATTTTTGTTTTTCCCGTTTGCTTCTCCATGCAAAAATTCAATGTATCAAAATAAATACCAAATGTATACAATATTATTGGTCTGTTAATCCTGAAACATGGAGGAGGATGCCCCTTGAAGGTGATTTTCTATGTTAAAATCTGTTGTACTTATATTCCAATTCAATATATAAACCAATATATATTGATGGCAGGAGAAAACAGGTCCTTTACAGTCATGTATGAATATTAATCATGATTCAGTAAAATAAACTATTAATATTAAATCAAAGTGCTGAATTTATAACAATGGGATGTTAGCATTAGTAATTGCTTGCTTCAGACAGGCATGGGCGTTATTTCCTTCATTAACCATAAAATTACTGAACCAGACTACCATTGAACAAAATACACTCACAAGGATCACTGACCTTTACTTTGGGGCCAATCGCTATCTTGCCATTGCTTATGACAAGTGTTGATTGACTTCGTGAAGAAACTATACATATAAAAAAATAAACACTACTACTGTAATGGCACTATTTCATCTACTAGCATATGTAATCTATTCTGTTTCATTAGGAGATACCTGATAAGCCTTCTTCTATTTTACTAAATTCATGAAAGTGTGGAAGTGTGCAAATCGTTGAAGGTGGCAGAAGAATAACAGATTTTCTAAACCTATCTATTTACAGCTACAGTAGAGAAAAATGTTCAAGCTTTTGTCTGGTATGAAAGGTGTCAATAAATTTGATTACCTGTGGTTGTTGATGTCGCACATATAGTGGGTTGAACAGCCGGGACATGGCTTGACGGCTGTATATATCAGCAAACAAAGTTAAGTAGCGTTTGTCACACAATAGAAGTGGTACTGCCCAGTTAATGTGAAAAAAGGAGATGTATTGAAGCCAGAGGGCAAAATACCACATAATTATATTTTAATGAGTAAATATTTTTCTAAAATCATTTGGAAATTTGGCAGCCCTTTCATTGTGACTGTCTCTGATTGGAGCTAATTCCTTAATTCAGCCATTCAAATAAAGAAAATCATACAGATTTTATAAATCAACTACAAGAATAGCTAGATATTCAAATCCTATCACATATTGCACACCTTTGACACGCAACTTTGCCTTATCTTCTACAACAGCATTCCCTTCAAGATCAATAAATTCTTGCCACTTTTTGTCAAACTTCTGTAACAAGATTTCGCCTTCAATTCTAAATGCATCCTTTATTAGTTTAACCATAGAGTTTCCCTCTTTTAGAGAGACAACTTTACGGCTTTCGCCAAACTCAACCAGAACCTGGAACAAAGTAGCACTACATCAAAAGCTGCAGAACACTGATTTGAACAAACAACGATTAAACAAGATCCTCTCAAAACAATCCAAATTGTATTTCTTGTAGAAAAGAATATCTTAGGGTAGAATTATTAAAAAATTGACATAGAAAGTATCAAAAAATAGGATTATTTAATAAAGCACTACTTGTCATTGTTTGGTGAGATTTGGCACAGGTTTCTGGATTCATCTTCTATGTCACGCCTGGAATAGGTCATATTCCGCTTTCATCCAACTGATGTTTGTAACAGTGAGGTCCAGAATTGACCAGAATTTCATTTAATTTAACATTTGGAGTATACTAGCAAATCTATAAACACAGAGAGTAACGAAAACTTGAGGCAGGGCGGTATCCTTTGAAGACAGGTAAGTAGGAAGTAAATTTTGATCTAAATGAGCTCTTGTGCGAATATTTCTTCTCAAAGCTGAAGGAAAAATATTTTATGTTATTAGAACTTGAAAGACAGAGCACTGATGGGCATAAAAAACATTTTTGCTTAAAAAAAGCAACACGATACTCCTTACTTTTCGTTCAGCCATCCTTTGACGCGGGAAACTCGCTCAAATGACTTAGGTATTTCCAAGATGGCGGACCACTCACTCATTCCCAGGTCCTCTCCACTTTTCAAGATGGCGGTCGAGTCAAATTCCCACCCTGGGGACCGTTGTGGATGTCAAAATCCCCACCCACGTGCGCTTTAGGAAGTCTAATTACCGTGGGTTGCCCGGCCCCCCATCCTGAGGCAAACCATTGATAGGTGCATTATGTAAACATGACACACACTCTGTGCGTCTCTGACAATTATTATTATTATTATTATTATTATTATTATTATTATTATTATTATTATTATTGTTATTATTGTATTTCAACTCAAGTAATCAGCAAGGGTAACACAGCTGGTTAGTGCACGGGCTTTGGTGCGCGAGGTCCCGAATTCGATCCCCGATGACATCCCTGTTTCAACTCTCTCCCTTCTGTGTAGCTTTGACTAGCTTTTAATACCCTTAAAACGGAGCATTGATGGAGAGGCAAGGGTGGGCTGTGACATGTTGTCGACGTAAAATATGGTTCTTTTGCCCTCTTTTTAGCAATTATAAAGTGGGCACTGGAACGTTTATGCGCGTGTCAAAGCACGGAATAGACCTGCCAGGGACAGACCAGGGGCTAGGGAGATAAAGGTTCAATCGTGTTACTCTGGTCCTTCTGTAATGAGCAGTGCAAAGATGCTCAAGAGCAGGCACCTACGCAAGTTCCAAACCATGATAAGTTCGTCGATGCGCA
This sequence comes from Porites evermanni, assembly GCA_942486025.1. NCBI lineage: Eukaryota > Metazoa > Cnidaria > Anthozoa > Scleractinia > Poritidae > Porites > Porites evermanni. The sequence goes on along the minus strand of CALNXI010001127.1, from coordinate 76,272 downwards.
AACTACCACAGGACGCCCACACAATCAGTGTAGGTAACCAATGTTATTAGTCTCGCTTGCACAAGCAGCAAGACTCATAATCTGCAACGCATTTTTCGCCCCGGGGGTTGGGGGTGGGGTAGTCCCTTATATTATTTGGGGCACAAAAGGCAGGTCATTGTGCCAGGCGTTCCTTGCAGAGACCGAAGAAACTGGGACTAAGAATCGTTGCGTGATCGAAACGACGCATGTTTTGCGAAGACAGCTTAGGAATGATTAAATTTAGGGCTTTTCCGAAACGTGTCAGTCCGCGAATTCTTCAAATTCGAATTCAAATTCGAATTCTTATAAGAAGTCTCTAGATTTTCTATTTAAGTATTACTTTCTGAAAGGCTTACCTGTCCTCATTGCTGTTGTTGGTGGAAGATTGCAATATCGCTTCTTGCATATCAGAGTCCTCCACCTCCATTATTATTTTGCAGTATTCATTGTATCTACTGGCAGCATCATTGAACGCTTCATCGTACTGACTTCTTGATGGTTGTGCCAATGCTGTAGTGGTTACTGTTGAAAATGGGAGTTCTGCTTTAAAGCTGCGGCTGCCAGTCTCTTTTCAGCTCAACTGCTTTGTGGCAGGGCTACTTTCTTGCTGCAGTTTAACATTAAGGCCAATTTTCCCCTGCGGAATCAGCGAGCGTTTGTCTGTGCAAGCAGACGTAGGCTTGATTAAAATGATATCCTCTTCACAGTCCCTCTATTTTTTCTTTAGAGATAGTCTAGCATGTGTTAAAAACGTGGGGGATTCAATGACTTCGAGTGCAAGGGAGTGTGGGTAGGGAATTGTCGAAAAGAAAAAGAAAAACATGTGGACAGGCGATTTAAAATGGTGGTAATAATTATTAGTTGCGAGGAATCCCTTCGTTTAAGTGACAATATTAATGATAATGATACTGAAAATGACAGTAATAATAATAATAACTTGGTAACATTGTCAAGTTCTTCCACAAGGAGCCCAAGCTGACTGAGAGAGCCCTGAACAAAATTATGCTACCTTATTGTTCATATGGCAAGACGTATGAGTATTATACTTTTACTCCATAATTGAGCGAAAGGTACATTAATTTTTTCCTTTGAATTTTCTTATGTTTATTTGTCTGTTGACTGCATTTCAGGCCTCTTAGGATGCCAAGAGCCCTAGAACAACACTACCCTAATTAATTACTCATGCAGCAAGAAAAGTACAAGACGATGTATGAGAGATATTCTTCGCTCACTAAATTAGCAAAATATCGCTTTGAAGCTTACCTTTGGCGTGTTCTTGTTTTCCTTCTATTCTGACTGCATTTCAGCCTGTTTAATGCCTTTCTTTGAGCAACAGTTTTTCACCCAGATGACAGTAGAGAGAAAAGACGAGAAGGTTGGCAAGCCTCTCTTGACCCGGTCTGTTCTTGGCTGTGATAAATTCCATGGCATTTGCGACATAGAGACAATTCCACCAGAAACAGATGTTCTGATAAATAACACACTTTTTCCATCATCACCAAAATTCCCATTTCGAATGTCCTAAATTGCCAACAAAGTGGACAATACATTGCCGGGGCTAGGCGCTTTGAGAGCAGCCTGGCAATGGACTCCAACCATCAGGTCAGCAATTTCAAACCAATGCAGGCTGGCAGGGTCAAATTGTTCAACCATCAAAGAACAATATTGTACATTTAGTGTACAGGGCACAGTAACTGATGTTTCACTTCTTACATCGCACTCTGGGGTCAAGCATCGTGTCAGATAGTGACATGTTGCACTTGGTTGATGTCTACTCTTCTTTTTAAAAAGTATTTGACCCTTTGTTTTTTTAGGGATGATATAGAAAGAAATATTGCAATAAGAATTGCGACTTTAAACTGTTGTTAGATTTTTTTGTCTTTTTTCAGCAAGTGGCAGTAATAAATAACTTTGGGACAGGATCTTCTTAGGTGTTCTTATCTACTGGGAGTGTTTCTATGCGAAGAAAACATGTAAACACCCTTACCAAACTAGCAGGGCTGCAGCAGCTATTTTTTGGTTTTCTTTTTCACTGTAACTTGGCTGCAATTGAACTGCACTATGTGTCTTCGATCACAGAGAGAAATGCGATATGGCGGTGATGACAGACTCTACGTCCCGTCACGCAGAATTTGAACTCGCAACAAACAGCGCTGAGTGATTTTCCAAACGTGGAGGCTAAACGATGGAGCAAAGAAACTGTTTAAAACACCTAGTCGGCAGGATAGATGTCTTTGCAATTTTACCGACTGGCTTTGGAAAAAGTCTTATTTTCCAGCTTTTTTCCTTGAATAAAGCGCGCGTTGGAATGAAGGCAGGATATGTTGTGGTAATTCCGTTGATTGCCATCATGAAAGGCCAAGTGGAACATTTGAACAAAATCGGAGTAGGGGCGGCAATGATGGGAGAAGATGTGGATGAAGCCGTTAAAAGTGGAAGCTGTGAAATTGTACACTGAAGTCACAAATCGTGGTTGCCTAAGGAATGGACAAAAGGACTATTGACGAGGTCCACTCAATCACCGAATAGTAAATTTTCCCTTCAATTGTTGTGCATGTTCATTGCTTGAGTTAACGATCTGTTTTGAAATGGCTTTTTATCGAAATGAGCGATGTTTGTTTGTCACTTGATGCATAATTTTTTTGTCACGTACACGCGCAAATCATGTTGTAAAGCCGTAGATAAATTCATTGTACATGAAGACTTCTCCCGCTCTCTATTGTCTGAAAGTCTTACATTAGGCTTTTAGTAAGATTATGTTTTCATAATATTAATTTTTGATCTGAGAAATTTTGATTTATTCGCAAGAAAAATAATAAATGTATGGGGCTTTAACACCAGTCTTGATCGACAAGTGAGGACCACCTACAGCTGATGTGGTCTGAGTGGGCGGAAGAGTCTATTTGAAACAAATCTTACAGGCGTTCCCTCCCTCACCTCTCCTCCTCCCTGGCTTTTATTTTTTCAGGCTCCTTTTTTACTACGCACCGCTCCCCACTATCTGAACGCCTGGAACAGGCTATGTACAACAGCAAGTGCGAAGTTGCCGCCATGTTTGTACAAAAGGCGCAAAGCATGATGGACTAAAGAGCCACCTATGGCCCAACCCCGACAGATGAAAATTCAGAAGTCGTGTTGAAAATTCTCAAGGTCGAGTTTGAAATATGACTCGGCAAGTGTAATTTGATGAAGCGAGTTGAAAATATACAGCGAGCAAGGTCAAATAAAAGAGTTGAGTTTAAAAAATAAAAGACGAGTGTAAAAACGTTTTCCAATAATGCGAAATCTGAAGGAAGAGTGTAAAATTTTTAATTCGGCTATAAAATTTAAGTAGAAATTTAAATGATGAATTTTGGCGGGGATCGTACGCCATAGATATGGAAACAAAGTGTCAGTAATCAAAAATGATATAAAACCACAACGAGTTTCATTGTTAAATTAAAAAAATACTTTCATACTGTTAATTACTGCTAACAAATTAATCAATTTACCTCTGTTAACCTGTTGGTCACAGGATTTCAGAATGGCACCTTTTTAAGGTGGCAGTTGGCTTAATGACTTGTACAGATCTGTCCACACTGAATTCATTTGTTTGTGGTTAAATAAACAAAATTGACACTGGCTTTCATAAATAAGTACTTGAATTTGAAAGAAAAAAAATCAAGGAAAAAACTCTGTCAATTACCTAAAGACTCTAGTTTGTCCACTTTCTTTCTTAGCATTTCTATTTCTGCATCTTTACTCAGGCACTTAGAGCATTAAGATTTCTTTGGTTAATAAATCTAGCAAGGAGTGGCAAGTCTTTTTCCTAATAACGTTTCTTTTCCTAAGATTATAATCAACTACTTTAACATGTAAGGTGCACACCTTTGGGTTGATCCGGATCAGGATTTATAGTCCAAGATCATTTCAGATCATGGTACATCAACGAATGTAATCCTTGTGGCGATGGGATTTTAACTTGGATACTCCCTGATTGTACTGATTTGGGATCACAAATCCTGGACTGGAACAATCAAAAGAACACACCCACGTGGTCTGCTTTTTGATAACATGGGGGATTGGTGCGGTAAAGTCTTAAAAAATATTAGAGCTAATCGACATGTCACTTCATATCTGGGCTGTTTATGAAATTTCAAGACATGAGAAACGATTAACAAACATGTCTGTTTTGTTTACATTGTTAAACCCGCACGTACAAACAACGGCAAAGGCTCATAAGGAACACATTTGATCTCACTGTTGAACAGGTAAGCTCAGTAAAAATAACTAATGTGCAATAATGGTACAAGAGAATTCCACTGCAAAATTGATGGTTACTCCCGTAAGGGCTTGGCTACTGTCATGCTCACGACCTGTTTTGAATGTAGAATGAGAAAACCATGCCAACTGATTGTTACAGCCTACTAGTACTTACAAACGGGTAATCAACTCTCGTCTAATTACACTCAATGAAAAGGAATTTTGTTAGCTTCTACTCCAAACATTTTGATACGTTTCTGCATGACTTATAAATCGAAAGCATTCGCTAAAGGGCAATGCACGCAGAAGCTCCATTCCCCCGACAAAAAAAATTAATTCTGTCGACAGTACGAAAATCTTTCATGTTTTCAGAAAGAGGACTGTGTATGAAGGCCTGGTTACCTGGCAATACATAATTCTGGAAGGATTTTGGGGTGACTTATGACATGTCATGATACCACTATACGTGAAAGGTACAGACTGGTTGTTTCAGTAAATACTCATTTCCATGTCCCAAAATGACGTTGACACATGATTTATACACAAAGTAATTCTTTAGAAAGAAATTAGGAACCGCATTGATTATCATGACTATCAATACTGATTAGGGTTAAGCCATGAGAATAGCGATTAGTGTTAAGCACTGACTCGAAAAACGGTTAGCTTCTATTTAGGGTTAAGGTTAATGCTGTATAGTTCCAACTCAAACCACTTCTTCCGATCTAATCCTTGGTAGTCTAGTAGTTAGGGTGGTGGACTACAGATCTGATGCTCTGGGATTGAATCCTGCTTGTTACACACTGGATTTTTTTTCCCTAAACTGTTGAGGAGACTTAAACTTTCATGAACATTTTATCAAGCAGAAATTTCAAGAGACATAGGAACTTCATGTAGGAAAAGGGAAATGTCTTGTGAGAGCCATTGAGAGGGAAATGTCAGTTTAGCGTATGGAAATGAGAAGTAACCGGTTCTTTCAACAAAGCAGTAAATCTTCATAACCATATCAGTTCAGCCATTCATTATTTTAGTATTTGCTGATCCTCGTCTGCACATTGTTCTTCCATTTGGTTCTCATGTTCTCGGTCAACCACCATGCAAAAGTTATTGCAACGTAGGTGACGTGTCAAGAACCAAGCACCATTTTTGAGGAAGAGCTACTATAAATACATTCCTTTAAAAAAAGAATAAAGAAACAGAAGAGAAAAGCGAAAAAAAAAATCAATCTAGCAAACAAACTGAGAAAAAGGGAAAACTAATTACATAATAGAACTTAAATCTTATCTCTTTATCTCTAGTTCTTGCATAAGGTATAGCATCTTTTTGTCCAGAACGTCCTCTGTGAAGTAGTTTCGCGTTTTGTCAGGCGTATAATTCAGCTCAAAATACTGTTCTGTCAATTCCTCGTGAATATGAAGGGATCTGCTTTTTTGGTCGAACCTGTAGGCCCCTACTGAATGAGACCTTAAAGGATCTTCTTTCCTCCAATTGTCAAGCAGCTAGGCTTCGAAGGAATGTGACTCTTCTCTATATTGTTTCGGGGTTTTTATAAAATTCAGTTTTATAACGTAAGCTGAATTTCCTCTTTAAGTATTTGATAACTAGAGGGATAGGAATTAATTAGGGTCCTCTCAGAACATTTTATACCTTGCAATCAATGCAATGATGAACACCATAGGACCTCCTGTGTGCATAAAGGTGATGACTTTCTTCTTGATGGGATCGTTATCAGGAAAATGCATCTTAATGGGACTTCGATTGCATTGGGCATCATCCAATATACACCAGTAGAAAAATTGCTAAAATAAGTAAAATTAAGAATATGATAAATTGTTGATGAATTTAATAAGAAAACTTACATATACGTTCTGATTTCGAAATGTGAAGAGGACTAGCCTTTGTACAGACGCCCCTCCTCAGGCTAGAAAAAAACTGAGACCGGGAATGGAATTGGTTATTACTAGTTATTTTAAAGTGAATGAAATTATTGTAATGAAAGAAATTTTTAAAACATTCGGCTCCATGATAAATCCATAGTCAAAAATTGAACAAATGAGAGGTTGTTTAGGTAGCTGTTATCGAGACTAATTAGTATAACAGGGCAATGAGTTGGTGCAATAAAAGAAAAGAGGCGATTTGACTAAAGATGTCTCAATCGATATAATAAAGCAAAACTCCTTAATACACACAGAAAACCAAATTCTTTCATCATATGCACGCTGTGTCAAAAGAGAGCGAAAAGACCATTGGGGTTCAGTCATGGGAAGGGAATTGCACTATGGGAAATCGGAAGCCACAGTCACTGAGGAAGATAAATTGAAGGACATGGGAAGCTAGCTGTGTTTCCTCTTTACCTAGTAAAAGAAAAAATAAAATAAAATAAATGAAAGGATAACTAAGTGTGCAAATTATATCATACCTGTGTATTGATTCCTACTCTGCAGCAGGTTAATCTGTGGGTGACATAATGAAGCCGTGATATGTAGTCACATAGCAGGGATTGAGGGAGAACTTGAATTAACGGGGAAGGGCATGGGACCTTAGGCACCGTCCACACGTATCCGGAAATTTGTGAAAACGCAAATTTTTTTTTACGAATACGGCTTGCGTCCACACGTATCCAGCGTATTTTCCGGCCGTATCCGGAAATTTTTGTAAACGCTCTCCAGAGTGGAATTTTTTTTATCCGATACGAATACGTATACGTGTGGACGGTCGTATCTGGAAATTTTCGAATACGCTTTCGTCATTATCTTGGATCCAGTCTTCACGGCGAGCATTATAAACACACATGGCGTACAGCAAGGTTGTAGCTTCTTTGTTATCGACAGCTTGTCTGTACTTGCTTTGAATGGCTTTTAGTTTTGACGTTAAAACAGACTTCGTTAACTCATCCTTCCTGTGTGGAAAACCTTTGCCAATAGCAGCAGCATCTTCTGGCGAGGTATAATGAGCACTGTAAGCTTCGAGAATCTCGCCATACTTGTCAACACAAGATTTCCAGTCGATGCTTTTAACGATTTGCTTCGTTTTGTATTCTTTCGTGACCGTCAGCAGTAGTTCAACTTCATCATCGGTCCATTTATATGTATCAGCATAATTTTTCTTGACTTTTTCAGGAGATTTAGACATTTTTTCGAGTGATAAACTACAAGCTTCGACTGTTTACACCTCGCAATAGCTATGGCGCGAAAGAAATGGCGCCTAAATCGCAATTATGCGCATGCTCATTTCAGGATTCTCTCCGGCAAAAGAACTGGGCACTAGAGCAAATCAGAAAATTTCCGGATACAATCGGATACGTGTGGGCGGCTGAAAACGACTCGAATACGCTGCGTTTGGACGCGAAAATTTTCGCATCCGCAAAAAAATATTTGCGGAAAAAAAAAATTCCGGATACGTGTGGACATGGCCTTAAAGGAGGATAGCCCTGAATACTTACCTTCCACTTTTTTCATGTCCTTGTGTAGCTGTCTGACATCAACGAATCCCACGAGACGATGCTTACCATTCTTGATCTCCATTTCAACGTTTTCCTGTATACAAAACATGGATCATTACATACAATTCTTTTATGTCAACATGGTTAATAATTACATCATTATACCTCAATTTTACTTTCGTCGATAACAAAACCTCCCCAGAAGTCAGCTTCTTGTAAGTTCTTTTTTCGGCTTCTTTGTAGAACCAATCTACAATGCTTCTATCCCAGGTAGGCTTTTGTTCAGTCTTATTTTTGTGGTACCTATCACCGGAACGGGGAAAACACCTCATGAAGAAAAATCTGCAGCAAGAAAAAGGAGAAAGTATCCGTTATGGTATATGTTGTACTCAATATTTTAAGAAATCTAACCTTAATGTCCCGTTGTTTGGTAGAATTAGGGCCTCTCTTAGGTGTTGAGCACATGGGGATTCTTGCAGTACAGGTCCAAGCACATCTTAGTTATCCTGGTAAAAAAATGCGAGGGAATGCATCGTGATCAGGTAGGCCTTGACACAAGTATCACGTAAAATCGCCTAAATATCTTTCCGCAAATTCTCAAAAAATGTTCTAAATATCTCAAACAATTCTCTAAATATCTCGAAATATCTTGTATTTTTGTTTAAAATAAGTCGATTTTGAATCCCTTAGGCCAAAATTTTCTCCAGCAGGGAGCTGAAAAATATGTGAGAGATTGTCTACACTAGTGTTATGGAAATAAAGCAACTTTCCCAACAATATGGATGCAAAGTTTAATATTTTCTCACTAACAGGTTAAACAGTTGGTATGTCTATCATTTGTATGATGACTATGACAGAGTAACAATCCTTCCTATTAATACAAATATCCGCTCTACTTTAAGACAATAAAATGCAGCCTGCAGAAACCTCTGAGACTGAAACTTAACAAAAGGCGGAAACATCCTATACCGACTTTGAACTTTATGACTGTAGACTGGCGTAAAAAATAAAAACTCTTGTAGCTCCAAAGGTGACAAAGCTTCTGTTTAGACGAATATCAACCATGGTCATAAAGTAGTCCCTAAGCTGATGCAATTATACAAACCAATCATACCATACAAGGCACTAACGGCACTAACTCGAAGCATAAGAGCAGCCTCTACATAGTCCTCCAAGGCATAATGCTGCTGGTCTCCAAACATGGTCACGGGTAATGAAAAGACTCTCTGCTGCTGCAGATGATGGCTGTACCAGTACCACTTTCTGTACTGCAGAAGACCATGATGGGAGGTCAAAGGAGACGTCTTTCCACCATCGCATGGAGTCAGAAAGGATATCAAAGGCATCATTAATCTCTGCAGCTTTGACAAGGTAAGTGGGGAGCTGATCTTTTAGTGCCTGGATTACCGGTGTTTAAAAACAGCACATCTCTTATCCTTTTGATGTCGGCAGCTTTGGGTCGGATACATTGACTGCTTGTGGACTGAAAAGCTGTGCAGCACGGAACACTTTCATAGTGCAGGAGACTACCAAGTCATTTACCAAGGTGTTCAGAAAATACTGAAATGCAGGCATCACACACTCCCTCAGGCCATACTGGTACCATTTTTGCTGGTCGCCAATGTTCAGAGGAAACAGTTCTTGAAACATACCTAGGATAACTGAGAAATTGTGTGCGTGACTAAGAGCTCGGAGCTCTTCAAGCTTCTGAAAGGCGATAAATATCAAGAGACCACCCCTCTCTAGAGTGTAGGTTGCCTTAACAAACTTCTCCAGTTCCATGAGCGATCCTAGCTCGACTTTCAACTGTACTGCATTCTGCATCAAAATCTGGGAAAGTCATTGCCTTGATGTGTCAGCAAACTCTTCATTGCTCCCTAAAAATGTAGTGATATGCCTCCACTCCTCAAACACAACTTTAGCAGACTCCCAGTAGCTCCACCATCTTGTCGCATTGTACCATGGCATGGTTTCCCTGGATACCTCTTTCCATACTCTTCTTTCCCTTCATACTTGTAGTAAATATGAGATTCCACGTCGTCATGAACTGCTTGAGAACTGGAATGTTGGAATGTTGTTGTTTGGTTCCCACCTGGTCTAGAAAGTGTGAGATGCACCCAATGGCAAGCATTTCTGGGTACAACACAGAAAATGTTTGTAATGTCTTGCTGTTGACTGGCGTTCTGTCCCACTCATTGCTGCTAAGACGCAGCCTTGAGGAATATTCAGCTTTCGATGGAGTACCTCAATTATAATGCAAGGTAACTTGTCATCGTTAACTGAACGTTTTACAAGTTGAAACCTCATAAGCCCAACTTTCACGTCCCAGTCTTGCACAAAACGAGCCAGAACAGCTAGGACTTCACCATCTCGAGTTGTTCCACCAAATATGATAGAAAGTTCCTTACCCAGTATTTCCCTGGATATTGATTTATATTCCTCTTCCAATACAAAAAGGATCAATTGGCTCATGTGGGTTGAAGATGTCAAAGTGAAGCGTCCTTCTTGAAATAGATCTCTGAAATATTTCATCCTATTTGATGGTGTTCCACTCTTCACAAATGCTTGCACAACTTTTGCTCTAAAAACTCGTGCTAGTGGGAAGTGTCTCACCTTTAGGGTGGTGTGCCTCATCATACTTAGCTATGGCATCAGCAGTTCGCCTTTCCTTTGTAGTCTGTACTATCTTCTCCTTGTTTGCCTTGTGCTTCTTGCTTGAGACGTGCACGGCTTTATTCTGTTTCCTCAGGGATAACTCTTCCCGGCAAGATTGGGAGAACAATGCACCATTCCGGCTAACAATAAAAGACTCTTCTTTAAACTCTTTCACTCTTTAACTTGAAGAAACTTTCATAGACTTATTTGCTTTTTTGGACGCACTAGTCTGCGATTGATGATTTCCAGGCATGTTGATGGAGTTGACGGAAAGCTTTCTTTGTCTTGACAACTCACTTGCAGCTGGTGATCTCAGCTGGTCCAGCCGGGAAACTACTCCCCTTTTTCTACGTATGATGCTAGTATCAGGTTTGATATAAGCTTACAGAACTTTAAAAAGCGTTCAGATATATCTGCTCACAGCAAATAGAAAGAAAACGTTCTGAAGAATATTTAGTTATAAATTTGGCTGTAGAAAGTGATTTTCTTGTCAGGGGGTTCATCTTTGAAAACAGCAAACACCGGGAAGCCAGCTTAAAAGATAAACTTATAAAACTTTACGCTTAAAGACTCAGGATTTTTAGAGACACTTTAATACTTGTCTCCGTGAATGAAAATTGTTGTCTCTGTAAATGTTTCACCGAATTATATTTCTTTTATTGATTGTTAGTAGTCTTTCTGGCAATTTTAATCGCTTGTCCGTGCCGTTTGTTTTCATTGTTCATGAATATTGCTTGTTGGAGTACTCAAAAATGTCGTGCATATCATCAAAAGCTTTTAAGATGACACATCATTGTAACTGAAACCATTAAATAATGAAAATAATAATGAATTTGTTATTATGTTGAAGTGTAACTCTATTAAATGTCATTTAAACACTCGACCACACTGACAGCTCGCACTGTAGAAATGAGAACCGGCTGGCCGTATGGGTGATTTTGGAAATTTTTTGAACGGTTTTGCTTAAAGCCCACGATTGATCGTCCTGAATATTGACTGAGTGCAATTTGTCTTGAAAAATTGTGAAATACTGCATTCTGTCCGAGGTCTGTATGATAAATAGTACTGTTTCACCTCAAATGTGATGTGTAAAAATTATAAAAGCTTGGTTTACACACCCCCAGATTTGTTGATAAGAATTTGTAAAGTAAACCTGTTGAACGCAAAAAAATTCGGCCTGATTTGGTTTTCAAGAATTTGTTTTTGAGGCCTAATCTACTGTGATCTTGAATGTGATCGAAGATGTTTGCTGTTTTTTGGGTGTACATATAAGGCTATCAATTCGATGTAAGATGCTTCACTCTAAAATAAGTCAGCCTTTCCCTCAAAAGTCACATGAATGTGCCCTTAAGTTAACTGATTTGTGGATTAAAAGTTTATTCTTTGATTTAAATTGTAAATTTATTAATTGGAACTTCGCTTTTAGCCCTGGCTAAATCTATATATTATAATAAAGGTGGTGTAGGTGGGTGACTGGGTTATTTTGTTTGGGAAGAATTTGTTTTCCTGGCCTAATCTACTGTGATCGAAGGTGATGGCTATTTTTGGGCGTTCATATAAGACTATTAACTCGATGTAAAATTTGTTTCATTCTTGGACTGTCAAATAATTTTTATCTAAAATCACTTAGCTTTTCCCTTAAAAGTCTCATGAATGCACCCAAAAGTTAACTGATTTGTGGATTACAAGTTTATTGTTTGATTTAAATCATAGATTTATAAACGGGAGCTTTGCTTTTAGCCTTGACCTTATTTTTAATCAATATTTATCCAGAGGCATCCAGTTTAGTAGAGGTAGTTTAAATAGAGATTTGACACAACACAAAAACAATGACACTAAAACATTAAAACTAGACAATTAAGTTAGAAAGGCAACATGTACCGCAGGTATTACTTTTTAAAATGGCTCTTTAGCTTGATTGTAAATTCACTGAGGGTCTCTATTTGTCTAATGATTCTCGGTAGAGTGTTATAGGTTTGAGCACCGTTTATTCTGAAGCGACCTTGGTATCTAGTAGTTTTTGCGAAGGGAGGGTGCAGCAAATCACGGCTTCTGGTGCTATAGCCAAAAAAGGTGCGCGTCCCTAAACTCTAAGTCTGAAGGCGCTATTCCGTGAAGACACTTATGGATGAGGACGCATTTGAGATAATTTCTGCATGCTTGTAGGCTGGGCCAGCTAAGTGTTGATTTTAACTCCTTAGCCATGATATATCGACCTTCAGTAATACATTAGCTTATCTAGATAAGCTTTGCCATAATAATTTAGCTTATCTCTATAGGCTTTGCTCCCAACCCAAAAACTGTCCCAGACAGGCGAACAGTAATCGAACAGTGACAAGACTATAGTATTGTAGAACGGTGAAAACAGTCAGTCAGTGCTAAAATAAGCTTACCTGATACCGTGAAGTCATCAAATATATCGTTCAAGGTCTTCTTTTTCAAAAGAATCGTCTCTCGTACTGTCGACCTCCTATGCAGTCATTTCTACCCCAGGTTTTGCCAATTTTAAACCATTCACCTGTCTACTTAATGTTTACGAAGTGTACAACAATATGCTGCTAAAATCGAGTGCTTCCAATACTTAAAAACTCCAAAAATTGTGCCATACCAAGAAATGGACAAAATTGCCAAGGAATCGACGCAAGATCTGGCAGGCTCTTCGCCTCTCATTTTTCACCTGCCTTGGTCCCTTGCGTGTGGCTTACATTTTTGGCTCGCCTCTGTGCTAAAAACGAAGCGCATGAGGAGGAGGCTGCATAATTTACCAGTTTATCATAGTAATTGAAGGCTGAGTCTAGTTCAGGAAAATGAAATAGTACATTTTCCCTCTATTGTTTGTGGAAAAAAGGGTTAAAAATCATATTTTGCAACTTATCAGTCCTGCCTTCATCTAGGTCTACAATGGAGGGCCCTCCCCTCCCCCCTCCAAACAATGTTGGGATGAAGAAACGCTTTTAGGACAGGGTAAAGTGTACAGGGGTGCACAAACTACAACTTTGCTTGGGGGCGAGGGGGAAAGGAGGAAAAACTAAGGCAGATCGTGTTAATTGTCCTAAGAATTTCGTCTTCCATTGTCTGAATACTGCCTAACGCACAAAAGTACTATTAATGTTTTGAAGAATAGAAAAAAACACCATAATAAGACAAGGAATTGTTATTAACAATGTGAAAGGATATATGGCGTGACCAAAAGTAATGTTTGCGCGAGCTTTAGTAGAGTTTGAAAACGGTATCAAGTGTGACGTTGTTCAACTTGCCATGAAAAATTACTCTTTGTCTGGTTTGGAAATAATTGCATGTACACGCAAGTATGGTTTTCATCCAACAAATCGCAGCAGAGAAAAGGGCTTTTGCCTGGTACCTGAGAATATGGAATTTCAAAATCGTCTGCGCACCGAATTTGCAGCAATGAGTTTCGAAATGGAAGTTTGACGAGGAAACCAAGTGACAAGAAGCAGGGAAGACCACGAAATGTAAGCGAAAGAAAGATGCGTTTACTGATTCGTACCTTAAAGTCTTTTAGATGGAATAATGTACACATTACTGTGAGAAATTTAGTTGAAGAGAGTGGTCTTAGTTTTCAAGTGGCAGTAGGAAAACGTATTCGTGCTATTTGAATGAACTTGGATACTGTTATTTTTGGGCTCGGAGAAGGGTGATTCTTAGTGCCAATAATAAAAAGTTCACCTTTATCCCGAAGTTCTTGTCTAAATACTTTCGTACTTGAAACCACCAGACCCTCTTTTCCAGTTTGATAGCCATGAGATAATGGTATAGATTCATCTCCTGCCCATTTTCGGCATTATCTGTGTTGTGATGAGCCTCAATACATATTACCCACTTTACAACTCTAACGCCAAAATTCTGCCAAGCTTGTAATACAGCATTGGAAAAACTTTCTTTAGAGGGAAACTTAACAACATCCGCTCGACCATATGTAATCAAATACACAACGCGTTGTCTCCCAGCTTGCAGACATTCCATTTTTACTCTGCGATGGCGAATATCATACTCCCAACAAAGACCGTTAGAATAATGCGCTAAGCCTGGGAACGAATTTCGAATCACATGCCCCCTGCCCACCCACTTTTAGCCCTTTGGAAACAATAACTAGATTTCAGGCATGAAAACCAGACATTCTCAGACTGTGAATTTAAATCACTCCCTTTTGCATTGACAAGGACGGTTTTAAGACATAAAAAATGAATAGATAATAGTAATAAAATGAAATGACACGACTCTCTGTATCATATATCACACTATGGTGTTCCTCTACCTGCCCCCACCTCTGACTCGTTTTCAAAACAGGCACACAATAAGGTACCTGCCATAGCCTACTTATAAAAATGGAAACAAACAATACTGGTCTCCCAACTTTTGACTATAAAATTCCTTCCAGATTTCATATATACCACCTTGAATATTGTTCAGACAATGGAGGACAAAAATCCTTGGAACGGTTATGGAAAACCTTCCTTCCACATCCTTAACTTATTAAATGTTCAGATGTAGCATAATATGCACTTCTCTAACCACTTGGGTACCGCGACTGGCCCTCCCCTCCCCCCTCCAAACAATTTTGGGATGAAGAAACAGTTTTAGGACAGGATAAAGTGTACAGGGGTGCACAAACTACAACTTTGCTTGTAATGTTTATTCTTCACTAATAAATGATTGACGGTATTAATCAATCATGACTGTAAAACTTCATGTAGACTGATCTGGCATGGTTAAGTTACCAACTGGAAGTTCAGATTTGATTCTTATCCTTGTCTGTCAATCCGTAAGTGGTAATGGACTTCTCATCTGATGATGAGA
Source organism: Porites evermanni (assembly GCA_942486025.1). NCBI lineage: Eukaryota > Metazoa > Cnidaria > Anthozoa > Scleractinia > Poritidae > Porites > Porites evermanni. Next base: position 61,097 of record CALNXI010001127.1, on the reverse strand, counting down.
TTTTTACAGGTATCTCATGAAGCAGGATGGTCTTCTTCCTGCTCGGCTCTGTCATGGTTGTATACTGCAGTGTGCTCCTAGCTTCAGTAGAGTTTGGCTGTGCACCATTCCCTGGGGTTGGTGTCTTTCTGGGAGGTTGTCCTCCTTCACGGGTTTGATTCTCTCCATTGGTTTCAGCAGTGTCTGTCCTTGGGGGATTGTGAAGAAGTCTGTGATATCGTTTGTCACTCCCACACGGACAGAGCCTTTGGGATTCACACCTGCCCCTGTGATGTCCTTGTCTCATACAAACATGACACAACCTATGACGTTTCACAATATCCCAGCAGCTTTGGAGATCTTTGTTTTGTAATTCAGGGCATGAGGCCAGTTCATGTGATCCTGAGCAGCACAAACAGTTCTGCACGCCGGGTGGGGACTTACTCTGTCTATCACCTGTTCCAAGTCTTCTTCCATTGTCTTTCGCGGTGACATCAGTTACAAAGGATGATGTCCGCCTTGGATTTGGGGAGTCATTTGTTCCATTCGGTGGTTTCTTTCTATTTGCTCTTGTCTCCGTGGTTGTCATCTCAACAGCACCTGCAAATCCTGGATCATTCTTAATCGCAGCCTGTTTTACAAACTTGGCAAGATCTTCCAGACCTGGATTCTTTCCCTTTAATTTTCTCTAATGGAATATAATACGTCAGCCCCTTGTTGATCAAGTATTCGGGTAGTCTACCAGCGATTAACTTCATATTCGCAGTAGCGCTTGGTTCGAGTTCATAGTCCCCCTGTAATCTCTTGGTGGCACACTGGAGTTGTCCTGCAAAGTTACGTAGACCCTTAAATCTCTATTTCCCAGTTTTGGTCCCACTGTCAACTCTTGAATGCAGGCAGCCGCAACCGCAGCTGGTTGGCCATAGCCATCTTCTAAATGTGCAACAATATCTTCATATGAGCACCCTGCCGATCTTGCTACAACATCATATGCTTCACCTGTCACAAACTTTGGTAGAAATTCGATTTTCTGAACATCAGATAATAAGTCATCTTCCAAGTTGTCTCGAATCCCTCTTCTAAAGACTGGAAAGTCTGCTACACTTCCACTAAATGTTACCGGCTGCATCGCTTGAAGTGTTGTGACTCTCAACAAAACCGCTTGTGTTGAATTCGTGCCCAAAAACTGTGGAGCAAATTCGACGGCTTTGGGGTTCAATGGCTTAGTCTCCTGCCGACAGTTGGCAACCCAATTGGCTTTTCGTTCTTGTTTTGGTAGTTGAGGTTGAAGAGAGTGTCTAGGGTCACACTCATTCTTTACAACCGAATTGTCTTCGTTAGATGCACTGTCATGATCCTCTAAAGCCAGCAAATCAACCTCCTTTTCTTCTAACTGAACTTTAAATTTCATTTCGCTGGCAATTTTCTCCTTTTGCATTTCGATATCAATTTTTCTCTTCTCCATTTCTGCTTCATACTGTGCTAACTCTAATGCCTGATTAGCCATGAGTTTCTTTAATTCTACATTTCTCTTCATTTATTTCAGTTTTGAAGATCTCGAAGATCTGGACGACTTTGACTTACTTGAAGTTATCGGTGACAATTTAGGTTCCACATTAGAGGATTTTAAACTACTCCTTGAAGAGCGAGGTGAACCTGGGCATAAATAATCTTCAAATGTCTTTACACATTGAGAGTAATTGTCGTACTGTAACGCTGTTCAACACACTCAATTTCCTCAACAGGCAAGTTTTTAAGGATATAACTCTGGTATGTGTCACTATATCGAGCCCATGCCTGCTCATAGTTCTTCCCAACTTCACGAACTTCCTCACATTCACGTGCCTCGGCAATACTGATTTTAACTTGATTTATGACTGTACTTACTCGAGCCAATAACCTCCAAGCAAGCCCCTTGCCTGATACATTTCTTCGGCTTCAACATCTTCCCGGTCTTGCATATTTACCCTTCTCGTTCACCCAACGGGATCCAAACATCTCTTTTTCTCGGGATCCAATTCTGCATTCTTGATCTCGCCACCATGTACATTCATCTCCATGTCACCTTTATCCTCCTTTTCCCGACTCAAAATCGAACGAAATGTAGTCGCAAATCCACAATTTATGTCATTTATTCTCAAACTCCAACAATTGATATCCCTGTATGACTTGCAAAGACGAACCGCACAACTGCGATTACTTCAGCCTGGGAAAAGGATTTGCTGGTATTTGTTAATGTTTATACAGGAAAAGAATGGAATAAAGCAATTCATAATGGCCTGACTTTGCCTCTCGTCCTGACAGGGGAATGTCACGCGAGTCAAAACTCAAAGATGGCGGCTGAAGTCTTTCCGCAAATGACATCATAGATTAAAAATTCAAGATGGCGTCCAGACTTATTAAAAGCGTGTAAAACAGTCCTTAGATTTTACAAAGTCGTTGACTTCATCTTCACAATGAGACAATTGCTTACCATGGTAAATGATTATAAGGTGTGATCTATGTCCTACTCAACCAGCTTCTTGTAGGTGGTCTAATATATTTTGTGCCAGACCGCAGTTTATGATGCACCTAACATCCCCAAAGTTGACGCCCATACTGAGAGCGGTGCTAGCTACAATTATTTTATTTTATTTTTTACTGCTTTCTTAGATCCGCAAGAAGCTTCTCCTTTATCTTGGGCCAACTAACAAAATGGAAGATTCCTGGAATGAAGTTTTCTTATTCTCTTGAGCCAGTAAGCAAAGTGGCATGTTTTCCTAGCTTGAAGAAGAGCAAGTTGACCACAGTTGATATATTATTAAGGGTGTTGCAAAAAAATTGTGGTCTTGGGTGTTGTATCTCCTTTTTCGTTAACTTCCTCCACAAACCGATTAATTTTGTTTATCCACATCATCTTTCTTTACTTTCCTGACAGAAATCCTGATGTGTGGTCTGTGAGGACTAATTAAGGTCTTCAGGACATCTTTATTTAATGACAGCCTTCTGCATATTGTGCTCTTGGTTGTACTATCAGCTGTCCCAGTTAAAGCAAGAATGGGAGTTCCTAAATATGTAAAGAGAATAATAATTATTAGAACGCTCTCCAACATCACTGTCACCATGTTAATGAGGGAGTACATGTATAAGTGAACAGTAGAAATCTTTCTAGAATGATTCAAGTCAAGTCAAGTCAATTTTTATTTAAACTCACACAGAATATTAATTAATACAAATTAGTGCTTTGTAGGTTCATTGCGCAGAGTTTGGGACACCTAAATAGTTCGTGGAGCTAACCGAGTAGGTGACCCAAACAAGAATATGAGGAGAAGGAATATAGCTACAAAATAGTTGTTTTAGATAAAAAGTATTCCTTCATTAATTAAATAGTAGTTAAGAGGGAATGTGCACTAAGATCGAGCCGGATCGAGAATTCGTGGCACATGATGAAAAATAAATTTTCTCCATATTTCGTCCAAAGATACCCTATGGTGACCTTAGAAACGTGGTGGGTTTTTTTTTCTAGAAATATTTTTAGTAACGCCACAAAAAAATAAAAACCGTTAATGCCCCAGGTTTTTGGAAAAACACCCAATATTTTACGTGCAGCATACCTTCCACTAAACTTCGCTCTGTTTCATTCGCGCAAGTCTTAACCCTGTTTGGAGCATGAAAATGAAATGTTTTACACTTAGTAAGGCATTTTAGACCAGTTAAACTAATTTGGATTGATTTTCAAAGTCTCAGCGGGCCGCCGAAAATTACCGAAATTCGCTTGCCCGGAATTCTTAATTCGGCACTCTTTTTCACTGTATGATTTCCCTATCCGGTAAAACGCCAATCGCTTTGAAGTTAGTATTTTTTACAATATGAAATGTTGTTCTCTAACCAGGTATAAAAAATATTTTCGGGCTTTTTATCAGAAGCGAGTAATAACACTCTAAAATCCGGGTATTATCACGGCATAAACTGACTGTAAACAAGTGACACATTCTTTCTCGTAAATAACAAAAAACCTTGGATATTTCTCCTTGGTTTTAGCGTTTTCACCCATAAACTACAGAAGAAATAACGAAAAACTTTATACTCATCTGACATTCAAAATATCTGGTTCCGAGTATATTTTATCTTTGAATTTAGCCATCTCGACAATTAAAATTAGTATCGCTTGCAAGCAACCAACTCGAATGTTCTATTTCTGTCCCATAATCTAAAATGTTAGCAAGAGCATTTATGATTGAAATAAGTCTGTTTTACCGTAAATTTCAAAGCATTTTCCTTGATCTCCTGTTTGAACTCTTATTAAACACCATTTACCAACGTTTATCTCGTGCTGAACGCTTGAGCTAAAGCCTCCTTCAAGGACTGTTTGTTTAGCCAATCGTCACGCAATAAGTGAAGTGGTCATGCATGTTCATGAGTTGGTGATAAGGCCATGGAGAGAGAGCGCAAATACTCATTAAAAAATTATGCAGATATGGTGGGAAAAAATAAAGAGAAATCTTATTTATAAAATTAGTTTTAAACATTCTAATAAGCGTACGTTGTCTCCATATTATTGCCCAGAATTTTTAGGTTTAACCAGAAGCCGATTGCCGATTGCTCCTGGCTCAACTTAATCATTAAAAATAATCAGCAATTTACGGAAGGATAAACATAATTGCTTGTACATACCAGAAATTAAAGGTGAAAAATTGTGCAGTGGCACATAAAAAAAAATTCCACGTGCTTTTTGTGCCAAACAGATAGAAAAATAAAACAAAACATATTCTTCAAACCCCTTGTGGACCGAGTCATTTCCTTAATCAGTTATAGAGACGACATCTCTCATCCTTATATAAGGTGAAAGTTTGTTGTACCGCCCTTCGATAACGGGTAGCAAAACTGCTGGTGACTGGTACATTTAGCCACAAAACCAGCCCATCAAAGCCCTAAGGGCGACAGTAAGAACCCACCTACCATAAACGAATTTGTGAAAATACGTCTTTCTATGTGCCTTTTCGGCTTGCATTGTACTAGTAAGGAACGTGAAATGTAAATGGGCCATTATTTTTTAGTGATATAAATAAGAATAAAAAAGTTATGGAATGAAGTTACTATACATCAACGAGTAGACATTAGAGGCTTGCAGAGTTTTTCGGCGTCTCTTATCTGCTAAGGGGCTCTGGCGGAACATTTTTGAACTTCGTAACTCAAAACCTAGACCTACGATAAGACTTGCTGCCTCTCGAACATGTTGCCTATCTTTTCTCAACACAACTCGTTTCTGTCTCTAACTCGTTTTCAGTTTTCGCTTGTGAATTACAAAATCTTAATACAAGACAGTAGAATGTTCCAAGAACGCCTCACTGTTGACATGCGCATTCCTGACAAAGCGATTGTATTTTGTCGATGTACGGCTTCTTGCGTCGAACCGTTATGCCCGCGGTGTCAATACCAAGGGAAGTGCAAATGTCCTTTATAACTGTAATGGAAAATTCATTCAGCTTCTTTTGGGACACCATTTCACAAAGATTATAGGCGTCATAGACAATAGGATGTTAAGGCGCAATCTCACTCGCAGCCTCATTAACAATACTTTCTAGACAGGCCTCATGTGCGGCGACCTCTACACCTTCCTGATCGCCATTCTCGAGGGTTTTCTTTGAAGCAAGGCGTGAGAAGAAGCCAGCTATTTGGGTTGCTGTAAGAAACTCATCGCTTGAAAACAATCTATCTCTAGTTGCATCCTCTGCACACATCATTGATCTCGCAACGGCTGCAGGATCTGCCTTACTTCCGGTCTGCTCTCCAAGCTTAAACTTTGTAGTTAGATACGACTTTTGGTTTGCCGTGAACCTAGTCCTCCGTGTAGCACGTGGCTTGAGTGCCCAGCCCATGGGTTGGCTGTCTGTGTGACCTGCTCGTGTGCTGACAGTGCTGACTACTGGCACCACCATGACTTGCCCCTCGAGTTGTTCTGCATATCGGTTGGGCAGGTTTGTCGAAGAGTGTCTCGTTCTCTAAAGCGCGCTTGTGTGTTCCACAATCCAAGTGCTGCATCATGGAGGAGTGCCTCAGGAATGTCTGTGTACAACCTTCCTCAGGACACGTGAACAGTGCCTCGCGCGATGCTGAGTGCTCTTCTTCAGTTTCGGTCTTATCGTCAGTGCTGCGGATACCACTCGGATGCGCGCCATGTGCTCGTCTTTTCACACCCGATGAGAATGAGCTTGGGTGCGCCTGGCGTTTTACCAAGGACGGTAGCCTGTTTGATAACGGAGCCTCAGGTATCTGCGATATCAGCTTTCCGGTTCCCACGCCATACACTGTCCATACACGGATTCCCTCATCAGAAAACTCTATATTCGAGAGTAGGCTTACTCCATCGATCTTGTATGAGTCCATTGAGGGGCTTGTGACGGAGCCACAGCCTACCGGAGCAAAAACACCTGTTTGTTTTAAAATAGCTTTAGACTCCGACTTGCTTATTTCACAGTCCGCCTTTCTCGTTTTTCCTCTCGAAGCATGCTTTGATAGCCCTGGTGGTACTTGGCATCGATGAGCACCACAGCGCCAGCCAATGCCAAGGGACGAGCGATGGGATGGGCAAATGGTCCAAGACGAAATGTCGCGCGGAGGAGAAAATATTGATGCGCGCGCTAAAACAAGCTCAACTTCAGAGTTGATATCGCTAACTCCAACACTGTGCGTGTGACCTAAAATATCTTTTTGACATGAAGATAGCGGAACAACAACTGCTCCTTCATATCGTTTGTCAGAGGCGCAAACGCCTCCAACTAGTTTCTGAAAACAACAACTAACTTCCATCCACAGCCACAAAACAAACTCTACGAACTCTGAACATGAAATGTTTCGTACCCAGCTTTACTGGCGATTATTAGATTACAGCTCTGCAAATATTGTCTGTTTTTGTAGAACGTTTTGTCTGTTTGTTTGTTTTTATACGAGAGTCAGACTTATTATTGGAGGAAAAAAAATAAGCTTTGATATTTCATGTATCACGACAAAGAAAAAGGGGTCGTTTTGTTTGGCCTCATTTTGCTATAGTTTTAAATAAACAAAATGAAACGAGAAGTGAATGTTATCTGTGACTTTGCGCGGTTTGTTTCGAGGCGTCTCCGCGAGTACAGTTAATATAAGTACTCCCTTTTCGCACAAAAAAGCCTCATATATGTGCCGCCCACCTTTAAACCGGGGCATTAAAATACTTTTTTTCAGACTTCGTAGTCTTTCGGTGGATGTTTTGTTTTGGTTTGCTTTGTTTTTAGCCTCCCTTAGTAATCGCGTGACAAAACCTTTTTAGGCAAAATCTTTGAGAAATGCATTGCGTGACGGACAAATTTGGTCAAAATTCGACAAGAGTTCATTTGCTGACATGACTTTGTAGACTATGGAAAATATTCCATAGATATTTTTCTTTTTCTCACCTGAGAAATAAATTACTGCAGCCAAAAGCTTACACTTTAGTTTCCATTTAGCAATGGTGTGAATTTGATTAGCTGAGTCAACAAGAGATAAGATCGGGTAGGTGTAAATTTATATTCCACGTTTAAAGATAGCACTTTTCGTTCAGAGCCTGGTGTTCTGATATTCCTTACTCAGACTATATAAACTACCTATATCTGCTTTGTTTTTCATCGAAAAAACGAAAGAAACAATACAGAATCTGCAACTTTCGGAAATTTGTTCGGCGCGTCAGGGCTCGAAATTAAAAAAAATGTCTGGTCGCAAATTTGCGACTAGTTACGAAAATTTGGTCGCAACTTTGAAAATGTTAGTCGCAAAATTAATTGAGGCCATTTAATCAAGAAATAAGTAGGCTTTTAAATGATTAACGCTTTAATTTTCGTTCTTTCAACAGCTTTCATGTCATTTCGAGACTTAATAGTACAGAACGTTTAGCGTCTCGGACAACACCAGTTCATCTAAACGATCAAGTTGAACCTGCGTTAAGGCACATAAATTAGTGTCTGTTATTTTAGTCAAAGCGATAGATTTCCAAATCATGAACAGATATTACAGCAGGAAACTGCAGTTCTTAAATGCCTCCAATCTCTGCAAAATAGCAATAACATTTGTACTGGGCGGACATCCGACATGGTTATAGGTTACGTTACGTAACTAAATTCCTTTAGTTTTACCTTTTGCAGGTTTTCCACCGATGACAAAACAAGTAACGAATTCTTTTATATATTAAGCTTTACATCTGAAGTATCAGGGGTGTTACTACAGTGGTTATTCAAAGAACCCCTGAAGGACTGAATCATTCAATACGACGATACGTGCCATGCGGACATTCCGCCATCTTTGTTTGCTAAACCTCCATGTTTTCTTGAGTATATAACTTTCGCTCGGTCGATTTCTTCGTTTAAAATGTGACCTTTCAAACAATTTAAGTCGCTTTCATCCGACATAATTGACTCACTAAAGAAGAACACATGTGTACTGTGAGGGCCGTAACGCGGGTCATAAACGCGGGAAAAGTCCTCAGCATGCTGGCGGGACTGTCAGCGGCAAATCAAAACGAAATATGAGCCTGCAATGTACATGTTTACAGAACCCGCTGAAAATGGCGTGCTTTTGAAGGAATATCGTTGCGTGTATGTATTCCAGGTAAATTACGGTAAACCTTTCAGATTGTAACAAAATTATAAGACGCTACTTCAATGACTCTTTTTATTTCTAAATTTATTAAAGCAAAAATTCAAGTGCTACTCCTTTTATTTCGTATCAGTTATGGCAAAACCTAGTCGCAAATTTGCGACTAGTCTCGTTTTTCTAGTCGCAAATAAGAAAAATTAAGTCGCAAATGCGACCGTATCGGTCGCAATTTCGAGCCCTGCGCGTCTGTTTACGGTTTCCAGATGTTGACATGTTATAAGTTTGTGATTTTCGAGATTTTTAGAGCGCTGGCACACGGCGCTGATAGAAAGCCCGGAGAAAATAATTACATCACATTTTAGTACCTCATTTTCTCTCTTGAGAATTTTTAGTTTAAAGTGATTCGGTGCTTTACCGGGCAATGAAACTTTATTTTGAAAAAGTGCATCAAATTTAGAATTTTAGGTAAGCGAATTTCGGTGAATTTCAGATGATCACCACGACCTTAAAAATAAATCCACAGGTTTAAAACTGTACTCAAATAACTTGCAAACATTCAAAATGTCTTTTTGACCTTTTCTGAGAGTCTCCCTTTGACGCGAATTAAACAGGACGAAGTTTACTAGAAGGTGTTAAACACGTTTTTTTCGCATATTTTCACGACACGTGGGGCAGAAACAGGCTTTTATTATTTTTGTCGTGTTCAAAAGAACATTTCAATAAAAAAACACTACAACGTTTCTCGGACCACCATACGGTATCTTTAGACAAAAAATGAAAAAATTTGATTTTTCATCATGTGCCACCCCTTGCTCGACGTTAGTGGACATTCACTCTTAAAGATAATATAATCGTAAAACATGTGGAATCAATAACAGTATTACAACCATTAATCACAGAATTCTTGATATATTGACAAAAACTGGAAAACGGCTTGAATTTCTGAACGGTTTCTGGAGGTGGCGTGTTGGCTTTCTTTTGGTTTTTTTGTTTGTCAGGCATCTTGTTAATCAGAATGAAGTAATACTATTAAAGTTTAGACAAAAATAGCCAGACCAGATCAGTAAAAACAGGAGCGGGTCAAAAACACAACCGGCATCTTTCCCGACTGCTGATTTCGGCAAAGCTACTACAGTATATATAGATCAAACCTACTATAACTTGAAAATGGCCTTCCTTCCAATGCTTCCATTATCATTTCCAACTTTCAGGATTTAAACGTATGGGATAATTAAAAATAGCGAGCCTTCTTTGCACAGAGATCTCAGAACAGCAAGTTCTCCATAAGCTTTTCTGAAAGCGGTTCCATCAGTACCCTTAGAGTTCTTCTTCCTAACATGAAATGAAGAAGCACTTATCATACTCAAACAAAAGCATCTCATGATCAAAGGAACAATTGCAATTTTACTTGGGTGATCTCAGTTTTACTCGGTTGATCTCGAATCGCATCCATTCAATCTCAAAGCTCACTTCATGAATGTTAAGGTGTGAACTACAAATCATTGCGGTTAATGTAGCAATGCATTTCTATAGTAACGAAGGTTATAAAAATTTAAATCCCTTGTTGCTACACAAATATCTGTGGACGCTATAAAAACAAGTTAGAACTTTCTATCTTTTTCCGGTTCATGTCTCGACCGTGTGAGATGTTTTGATATAACTTCGATTTAGAGTCCATCAACGTTGCTTGGAAGAGCTTCTCTTTGACTTTTGAGCGGTTGGAAACACAATTTTGAAGTTACATCGGCGAATGTCATTGTTCGATAAATTTGCTAAATCTTTTGCGGGGTAGCCCAATAATTCCATCTCCTGCAACTGGTCTTCGATTACACTTTTCAATGGCGAAATGACGAGAATCATGGCAGTACCATTTAGCTCGTAGTTCTTCGCGCGTACAAACATTTGATAAATTAAATTCTTGCCGTATCTGGTCGGCAAAACCGCCAGGACATCTCTGTTGGCTAAAAGAGCCCTCGTGCTGATTCTTGTTCTGGTTGAAAAACAATTTCTCGATCACTACAGAAATGCACATTTCTGAAAGCACTTTCTACAATACCTACGTCTACTGCCACCATCTCGATTGTTATTGGTGAAGAGTGAAACAGTTTTTTCATGAGTTACTCATTACAGCCCAGCCAACCGGGAATTTGCGGATGCTGCGTCTGCAGAATTGTCATCTCCCCCCTCTCTCCCCAATTTCACTCCCTTTTTCCCTTCCTCCTTATCCCCGCGCCCTTTTGACACCTGCTACGCAGGCTAGTTCATATTTTCCATCAGGACAAGTTGTCTTTCTTGAACAGGACTAATTGGAGCCATGATTGAAGGATAAAATAAGAATCTAAAGTCAACGAAAACCAAGGGTAAAGCTGGCAAAGAAAGCAACCACCTTTTGAAGTAAACTGGTCAAGACTTTGTCAAAACAGTGATCAAAGATACCGCATTGTAAACTTTTGATTGGCATTCTATCCCTGACAAAACTTCAATGTCAACAATATCTAAGATGACATGGCAAGGTTAGCTAGCGTAAATGATACTTTACACACATTCGCTGCACATTCATTTCGAATGGCAATTAAGATATCTTCCCTGATGATGGTAAGGGACAAAAATGTTTCGAGTAGACTGTGATAACACAAAACAGCGGTGAGACAGGTATGACCACAGAAAATACCTCCTTATTTTGCTAAAAAGTGAAAAACTATCAATTAACCTGAAAATGTAGTTACATTTAAATACTCTAGCTATGCCACACAAACAACTTTACAACAGGATGCATATGAAAATTTAAAGTGAAGGGAAGGCAAGTAGTAGAAGAGGTACTAAATTATCATGTTGAATAAGAAGATACCTCTAATGAATTTACATAAAACCACTTGAAACGATAACAGTCTAGGTGGAACGAGAAAAGGCAGAAAAAAGATGTGTCATTTAGGACTTTTTTCACATGATGACGGCGTATTCATTTCGGTCATGACAGCTAAATGTCCATTCCAACGATATTGATTGGCTGGTGCTTAAGGTGTCTAAAATGGAACCTTTCAATGCTGTCACTGCTAAAGGCTTATGTGGCCAATCCCGTACTGTGCCAGAGCATAACGAGGCCATCATGGTCATTTCTACTCCCAGATGAAACATATATGTTCAGCAGATAATGGAACATTTTGTGGGGCCATAAAACACACAAAACGTGTGTTTACGTTATCAAGAAACAAAATTTTACGAGTAATTGTACCTGAACTCACGACTTTTGGGGTCCCTGTTGGGCCTTTTGCTGTAAACATATTTAATATGAATGATTTGAACCTTCAAGACACAAATCTCTCTACAGTTGTATGCAGACGACACTACTGAATATGTATTGGATGTTTCCCTTCCAGTTTTACAATATATAATCACCATAATGATTTGATTCAGTGCCCTCCTTCCAATAAGCGCTCCCTTTCGAATAAGCGCCCCCCTTTGAACATGTTTTTCGTAATAAGTGCCCATTTTCCATTAAGTGTTCCCATTCCAATAAGCGCCCCATTCTGCTAAGTGCCACTATTCTAATATTGTAACATTAGAGTACGGGTACTCATGAACTGAGGTTCATCTTCCTTTAATTGCTTCCAAATGAACGGTAATGCCACATTACAAAAACAGTGGTCTTCGTCTGAGTTTCTCAACAATTATGTCCATGTAAGTGCATAAATTCTTCAAATGAATGATCTCTTCAATTTTTGTGCCTATTGCTTGGCTGGTCGTTTTGGTGAGGACTGTGGACTCATCCCTGCTTTCCTTTTGAAAGTTACAATGGCAATTTACTCAAATTATTTCACGGAACTCAAAACGTTGAACTCCAAATTGTATCTTCTGCAATTACGCAGTCCTTGCCAAGTCTTAAATTAAAACTAATCCTGGGGTCTGTAGAAGAGGAATTTTTTAACTCACTTATGAATCCTTCTCATGTTGGTAGAGAGCAAATTATTGAGAATAACATGGCCGCTTTGGGCAGTCCATCAAGGAAGACACTAGACCATGAACAAATTATTGCTTTGGGCAAGTTTTTACGTTTTCCTTCTCTCTTAGACACCTTTTCCTCCTTCAAACGCATGCGTATAGGCGGTTTAGTTCATCACTCTCTATCACACAAACAAGTTACTGCTCGAAATAGCTATTCTGTACTCTTCTAAGACAATGGTCCTCACTGTAATTATTTTTTCTAGTTGGACAAATTGATTTTTATTTTCAATACAAACCGCCTTGTGGTAATAATTTAAAATGCACGGGGTACTGTATTTGCCCAGTAAAAAACCTCGCATTAGTTTATTCCTTACCAAGGGTACTTGGATTTCCTTTTATTGAAGACCCGATTACCTTTGCAACCGGACAACAACTCACAGCTGTCTACGCACGGGAAAAAGTAAATTATGATTATACCGATTTCGGCTGTGAAAGAGAAACTTGTTTACATGCAATGTGAGGGTGAAGAGGTAGCTTTTGTTTCTCGTTTTCCAAATAGGGTCAAATCGGATTGAGGTAAATTTATGATATTATTTATTTCATGTGCATGTGCATAGATTGAGTTTATGTGTTAATGTGCAATAAATCCCAACTTGTGTACATCTTTGTTTTGTTTGTGTTGTGGTAATTGATGCCGGATAGAGTTTCAGCAATATCTAATGACAGATTGGGGAAGGCGGCTTCAATAAGTGTGCGCAGAACGGGGAACGTCATGCAATCACGAAGCATTCTTCACCTTATTGTCCTTTCCGCTATGTCGTCTAACACCATGTCTAACCCTCTAATGCTAAAATGCGAAATCCAAATTTCCAAGTTGAAAGATAAGAAGGACTAGTTTCTTGGTGTATTTATTTCCAAAATATGCGTACGGGGACTGCATGTCAGTAATCACGTGCTTATAAGAATTGATAGAGCAATCGCTTGCTCCTTAGACAACATTTAATGGATGAGAAATGAAAAGCTATAAGTAGACTGGAAGGAACAACAAGATCGACTTGTAGCTTCTGGACTTAAAGCCGTTTAATAGTGGTGCATTGAGTCAGTTGAGATGTCTCATTTCCACTGCTCTTCCCTAGTTCTGGCCTAACCTTGTCACAGTTTTCGACGCCACCTTGAGTAGTAGGCAAACGCATGAGAAATGACAGTGTTTGTGTGATAATCTAATGTCAAATAATTTCGGTAAAACGGCTGTTCTGAAAAAAATATGAATCGTACAGCAAAGGATTTTACTAACAAATTTTGGGGGCTACGTTACCGTGCTTAAATTTCTCCAGACGCTTTCTTTTAGATTTTCCATATATTGTCTGCATTTTTTCCCGGGAAACTTTTAGAGACAAATGTACAGAAAATTTTAAAAAGTGGTTCAAGGTCTTCTAGCGCATGTAACGCCCTCAATTTTTTCAGTAGAATCCTTAAGAGTGAAGCTTTAGTTTTTTTTTTTATATATATAATTCTTTATTGAAACAAATTGATATTAATACAGCAAATTAGTTACTTACCTACATAATTATAGAAGCTTTAGTTGACAATTGATATTTTTTTCAGAACAGCCTTTTAACGGAAATAATTGGACTTTAGATTCTCATACACTGTAATTTCTCACGCGTTTGCCCACTCGTCAAGATGGCATAGAAAACCATGACAAGGTCTGTTATCCTCAATTATGGCTTTAATTATTGTTTTCGTACTTACTACACTCAGTGCAGTTGTAGTATCTAGCTTACAGCACGAACAAGCTTGTGTAGTGTAAAAAAGTGTAACTGATGGGCAGCCCATAGCAGCCGGGAGCAGCTATTTGATAGCTATTCAGATCGCTGCTAAAGCGCTTTAGTTCGCTGCAAAGCGCTTCAAAGAGCTGCACAGCGTTTTTGCAGCCTGCTGCAGCTTTACATCAACCGCAGGAAAGCTGCCAAACAACTGCATTTCAGCTGCGTACCGACTGTGCAGCCATTTTGAAGCGCTTTTGTGGTGCTGTACGGCGCTGCTGGTGGTCCAGATTTTAGTCCATCACCTGAGAGGGTTCTAATACTCATCTCAGGAGAATAAATAAGATTGATCCCACATGAAAGCTTACATATTTATCTTGCCAAAAATGTTTTGCTGGATATTCTGAATGGTAGCTCTCTGGTAGAAATCCTACATTTGAAGAGACGTCATTGGAAGCCGCCGACAGCCGCCATTTTGTCTCTCAGATGGAACCCCAAGAAAATGAAAACGTACAAAAAAACTACTTCACACACCTTAAAAAGCTAAAATACATCTTCAAAGTAGATTTAAGTTGATAAGTTTAGAGAGAATTTGTATATAAAATGTAATTTGGAAGGCTTTTGGTGGATTGGACAAAATTTAGACGCAAAATTTAGCTGTAATATTAATGTCGAAAGCTTGGAGAGAGTTGCTTTTCAAGTGTTGTTTGTAGAGGTCAAATAAATTATATCAGGAATTGTATTTGTTTATCCATGTTTATCTATATCTTTTAAATATTCTTTATCCTTTCCCTTGCCCTTAACTTCTCTAAGCAATAGTATATACTGATATACCACATAACCGGTACTCTGTCAACTGGAGTATTGAACGTGACTGAGTCTGGTCTTCAAAACTTGACTTAGTGTTTTATAAATTTAAATATTTTAGCAGCACAAATTGTTATATGAAGGGTGTTTCAAAATTTCGTCCCGATATTTTCTTCGCTTAAATGTCACTGATTATAAATACATACCTTTTGTAAAAGTGAAGATGTTATTCATTATTCATTTAACATTGACTAAGATATATGTAACCAGAATATCTTCGTTCATGTTTTCTGACATTTTCTAAGCGGTTAGTTATAGAATGTACGAGCTCTTAAAGCATGTCTAAAGTCAAATTTTCCCAGGCAAAGCGTAGTTACTGCCTTAGCTGGTCCAGTGTTTAGAGGGCTGGATCTTTGTGTGTTGTCTCGTTAAGGATAATCCAGATGGTCGATCTCTAAAGGGTTGAAATCACAAGAGTTTGCTGGCCGGTTGTCCTTTGATATAAAGTTTGCAAATCCTTCTGGCACCATGTCTGCATGTGCGTCGCGGCATTTTCTCTTCAAGGCTTTCCAACCTTTCTTGGTCACATATCTCCATACCGTTGTAGTCGAAACTTCGATGTTATGAATTTGAAGTTTTTTACCTTTATGTGTTGTTGAATCATTATGCAATGCCATATACTTATAGCCTTTTCGATAACATTTCTCACGGGTTTTTTTAAACGGCCATGCACTTCTTGGTTTGTCTTCTAAAGTCTTTACTTTTGACTAGTTGTTCACTCATCGTTCAGACTTCTACAACAGTTAAACATTTTTTTTTACTGAATGGCCAGAAGACTGTAAAAATAGATGCCTGAGCCCTAACACAAACAGTATAGGGCTTCATTTTTGTGAAAAAAGTGGAGAAAATAAAAGAAGACAGGAAAAATACGAAAACAGAAAACCTACAAAATGGACAGGAAGAGTGTGGCGGTAAAAAACTTGCGTACATGCACATTTGGGGCAAAAATTCAAAAAGTTTTATAATGTCTTCAAATTTAGTTTGGAATATGAACGGTTGTTTAGATAAATTTCTTACCTCAATTAGTTTACACTTGCCTAAAGAAGCATTAAGTGCTTTGTGGAAAATACAATTTACAATCGGAACGAACTTTTGAAATGCCCTGTATATCTAAGAAAAGTTATTTTTATTTAGGTGCTGTAACTAACAACTGGCTTGCTGCTGTTTGCATCAATAACTACCTTATACTCATGATCGAAAAACGTTAAATCACTGATTTATAGTTTATAATATTGTACGGAAGCATAATGTGTAATAACTGAGTAAACTTTATTTTACATCAGAGGTTAAATTTTGCCTACCAAGTACATTATAATTCCTCCAGAAAAATCACCTAGCAACCCTCCCATCACAAAACAAACGCCATGTGATGTACCCCGTCAGCCATATTGAAGTGATGCGGTTAGCTTTTGTTTTTTCTGAGTGGCTGTACTCTCTTTTTTTACAATTATTTTCTCTTAATGTCTTTACACTTTTGTGTATTAAGAGCACAATAAAGGTTGTTGCTGTTGTTGTTGTTGTCAGTGCATCAAATTGTGCTTTGAATGACGTGATATTGTCGGAGACCTTGATGAAGAAGCCTTTCCAACCAGAAACAAGCAGCAGCGACTGTTTCAAGCTTGTTTTTTCAGCTAGACTCAAACGTGGTAATGCATTTGAAGCTTCAATGTGATTTCCTGGTATGATGAGCTGATTCTGAGATGCTGCACGTATGAAATGATTCCAGCAACAACATGCCTACCCCTATAGTACTCGGGGATCTCCTTTTTGATTACATCTGCTGTTAGAGAGCACTTACACTTCTGTTTAGCTGGAGGGAGGTGGTCAGGTGACTCTTCGCTGTCTCCAAGGTTCTCTTCTGACCCCTCTTGAGGCATCGGGCTCTTGCTTCAGGACAAGGATCAAAATCCCTCGGTGCGAGGTACGGCCCTGCTAAGTGTGTATTCTACTACCATAAGTGTGAGGGGTGGACTTTTGGGTTGATTACATTCGTCTGAGATAGGCACGCTATTTCCTATTTGCTCACTGCTTACTTTCAGGGCAAATTCCGTCTCAATCTCTTTAAATAGGCTATAACTGATCCCATAACCGCACTTGTTAATCAGTCTAACCTCTTTTGTATTGTTGCACGGTGCCTTAACCACTGCTGGAAAAAGTTAATTGCTCCGTCAGATACAATTTCGTTCAAATCTTGCTTTGACGTTATAAGGAATATTATTTTAGTCTTCACATGACGAAACACGTCAGTTAAGCTGGTAAAGTTGACACGTGTCGGATGGGGTAACTTTACTTGGTGGTCATACGGTTGGTCGCATACCGCGTGGCTCCACATATGCGTTAACTTTTTCAGCGTTTTCTCGGTTTTCTCCCAGTGTAAACGCTTTTAAAATGAAGATTTACACAAAATATACGATCCCAACATTTCACAACAAAACAGGGACTCAGAAGAAGCTCAAATTTGAAATAGACCACAGCATATACAAACCGGCAGTGCAATGTGCTGCCTCTCTAACCGAGGAGAGAATTCATTTCTGGATAAAGACATCTGCACGATCATTACTTCGAACTTCTGACGGAACGCCATAATTATAAAATCGGCTGGATTAACCACCTAAACCATGACGAGTCTGCCTTTGAGCATATTGACCTCAAGGTCTGCCATTATACTGATGACTTGGCGGACAAGGAACAACTCCTTGTGACAATTGACATATATCTAACCACCTGGAAGGATTATGTGCCAAGATGCGTGCTGCAAATTATGGTGTTCAAAAGACTTCCCTCGCCCTAAAGCAAAGAATGGACTGGTTAAACGCCAACTACGGCGGCAAGCAAATAATTGAAACTGAACATGCTCCATGCAATTTTGACATCATCACGTGCAAAAGCCTGGATGACCTTCACCAAGCTACCATGGAAGGCAAAGGCAAAAAGAAAGCCAGTAAAAAAACAGTTAATTTTGCATCATCTAAGAATAATGACGAAGATTGTGTAGATCTATTCCGGGAGCTGGAAATCAAGAATCTGGTTGATGAAAGTGAAACACCAAAATCATCTGGCCAGAAACGCAGTTATTCACTAAGCTCAGTATCGAGTCTATCTGTGAAAAAGAATTCATCCATCTCTGAGCTGAAATCGGCGATCTGCGCCTTGGAAGCTGATGTTGTTGAAGTGAAAAAAACTGTAAATGATGATCGTCGCCTTTTTTATGATGACAAACTGATCTTCATGGAGGATAAAATATCTCAACTGGAAAATTTCTACAAGTCTGTATTTAAGCAGTTAACATCTCGAATGATTGATGTCGAAGCAACCAATGACCAACTGAAGTCAGAAAATGTTAAGTAAACTTCTAAAGTTATAGCGCTGAAGAAACACATCAAGGAATTGGAGAAAATTGATGCATACACCCAAAGAATCAACTGAACACCAAGCACCTGCATCACCGATAAATCTTTCCGACATACCCCACCCGCAACTAAATCACATACTTCCACATCCATGAAACAACTGTTTTTCTGTTTTTTTATCATTGCCCTCAGATGACACTGTTATACCTCAGGAGAAGATGATGGCAGACAATGAGCAACTGACAAATGAAAGTTCACAAAACTCTGCAGTACAGTCACAGCATCCCAGCCAAGGACTTCCCTTAAACCGGCCACTGAGCAGTACACCAGAAGAAGTAATATTATTAATGGATTCTAACGGAAAATACATCGGTAGCAAGAAATTCTGTCCAACTAAATCTGTGAAGCTTATTTTTTCCCACTGTAAGTTCTATGATAGAAATCCTAAACAGCCAGTCCTTTGGTTCGCCATCTCGTATTGTCTTTTACACTGGTACAAACGATAGTGAACAATCTACTCTGGAATCTTGTACAGATAATGTACAGCTAATGATTGAAATTGCCGCACAAAAATACCCCTCTTCTAAAGTGCTCATCTCATTTGTTATAACACGAAGTGATGATTAAGACTCTCTTTGCTTGCAACTCAACAGGAAACTTGGCGCTCTTGCATCTTTCCCAAATGTTCATGTGGTGAATAACAGCAATATCACCAAACAGGATCTCTTTGATAACAAGGACATTAAACGCATAAAGATTGGTCTATTAGTGTCTAATCTTAAAGATGTGATTTTTAACAGGCTTAACAAATCGTGCTCTTAGGTTGCATCTCGTGCTTCCTGGGGAAACACCAGGAACAACCACTTGAGCCTGAATTACAAGGGGCGGGTGAATGCAGATAGCTCTGACCCACCGAGAACATACACAAGTGTCCTCAAAAGTCCTACAGGGCCTGTCAATCTCCCCACAGCAATAAATAAGTTCGTCCTCTGCAACTGTTACAGCTGCATTCCGAACTGCATAGGCTATGTTTCTTATCTTATTTTATCATCTTTTAACGTAATAGTCTTGTTAGTGATTGTCACTAGCATTGTTAATTATCATCACGATTTTTGTTATCTTTCTTCTTTTTAAAATCTTGTCACTCATACCTTACGTTGTCCCCCCCCGAAAAGTGAGAGTCCTCAAGTTCACCGAGCTCAATGCTCAGCAAGCTCGCGAGCTAGTTATCAACATATCGAGTGCGGTTTCCCGAGGTCAATTGTTGATCGAGGCTGGTTGACATATCGAGTTCGATGAAACCATATTGAGCTTTGTTGCCCACATAACTTATATGATCCCAGTGAGGCAACTGACCGAGAGAACTTATCTTGATAGTCCATTCCGCCTCAGAAAGGTCAATGAAGTGCTGGCATTCTGTGATGACAGCCTCGTCTGTTTTTCTCAAAGCTGGCGTTTTTGAGCGCTTGGCACACTGCTTTACTAATAATAATAATAATAAATGTCTCGTTAAAATACATAACAAACGTTACAGAGAGTAAAGGTATACATGAAAATCGCACTGATCATTTACAATTATTACATAAAACCTAATAAAACATTGGATATCTATATTGTTAAATTGCCAAGTTGTATTGAAGCCTTATTCTGTTAAAATAGCAATTCTTAAAGCGTTCTGTATTAATCCGTGGTAATTGACTTGTTTGTGATCTTAACTTCTTGGATGACTCTCTGACTTTCGGCAAAAGGGCATATAATGGATGGTTAAAATTGTTCTTAATTTTGGTGAACAACCTGCGGTCCCACTTCTCTAAAAGATCAAAGATATTAATAAACTCAGAAGTGCTACGTCGCTTATTGCACCTTTTTAAAAAGCATTGTATGGTGTTTAAATCTACCTGGCTGGCTCCATATATCGGAATTGCCTATGTGATCTTTGGCAGAAAAATAGCCTTAAAGAGATGATCTATCTCTACCTGTGTGTATCCATATTTTCTTAGTGATTGTAAAATGTACAAACACTTGTTTGCTTCCCGAAGCTTTCCCTTAACATGAGATGAAAACTTGAAGTCGTTTTGTAATGTGACACCTGATAGAGTGAAACTGTCACTGCTCTATGCCACATAGAGGGGGAAAGTTAAGTGTGACACCTTTTTTAGTCATACAGAGTTCTTTGCATTTGCTTGTGTTACAGCTCATACCATTAACCTCTGTCCACTCCAAAAATGCATTCAGTGTCTTTTGTGATTCATCCACACTATTCTTACGCACAGTCACAAGAATAGAAGTGTCCTCTGCATACTTAGTAAGATTGCTATCCTTGCAGTACTGAGTGACGTCAAGATCGTGTAAAAACAGGTTAAACAAATACAGGCCGCTGACCCTTCCCTGAGTAGTACTGCGGTTGACATCCTTCCAATCACAAACAGTATTATGACAGACCACTCTTTGTTTTCTGTCAGACAAGAAGCTGACGTACCAGTTGACAATGTAGGGTTTAAAGGGCTCTGTGTTAATTTCTCTATTAATAAGTTGTGCTTGACTCTGTCAAAGGCTTTTGAAAAATCCGTCGCTGGCACTGCAGGTGCCAATATGGCAGCATTCTCCTTCCAGACCCAGAATGGTATATTATCTGGGCCGGTAGATGTTTGCTTTGTTTTGAGTAGAGCGTAGGAAACCTGGCTCAGTGTAAGCTGTGGTGCAGGAATGTTTTCCGTGATGTCCATGGGTACGGTCTGATATAATCTTCATCGTGACATAAATTTGCAAAATAATGATTGAGTTCTCTCACAGAGTCCTCGTCAAAGCTTGGGTTGGATCTTTCTTTTCTCTTTGACAGCACATCGACCTTTTTCCACCAGGCCTTAGAGCCCATGTTTCCACACGCAAGCGATTTACGATTTTCTGTAACAATCGCGTTAATTCTGTCTTTAAGATTAATTGGGCATCCATCCGGGCTGCGGCATTTAGCCTTGGCTTTTTTCTTAAGCAGAGCTTTGGCCAGCGGAGTCATCCATGGTGGATCACGCGTGGACATAGGCACAGTTTTAGATGGGAAGTTTTCATTCATAAGGTCACGGAGCGTTGATTGCAAGAAACGAGAAGCAGATTCCACATCTTCGCTGTCAAAAATAACGTCCCAGCTTTGTTCTAGAAGTTTTGCATGAAACACAATTTTTCTATGCTCCCTGTTATCGTGCATTGTGCATTTGCATCGCATGGGCTTAAGTTTCGCGCCTGCAGGCACAATAACGCCTCCGTGATCAGTCGTTATTTGAGCGTCAAAGGGATAACATTTTGAGAATAAGCTGCAATTGTTTGTCAGGCAGTTGTTTAGAATAGAAGTGCCCCTCCTGGGGAAGTCAACCAATGCTGTGAGACCACTTAACGCTGAGAGTTTGTTGAGATTCATATTATTCAAATCGCCACCGATCATAACAGTGCCATCCGGAGAACCGTCCAAGAACAGATCAGATATGTCAGTTAGATAAGAGACCAAGTCATCTTCTATGTATCGCGTTTTCGTGGGATGATATAGGCCGCACATCATCATTTTATGATCTGAAGGCAGTTGCATTGTAATGTAAATGCACTCAAAAGTTTCGGAACGCTTGACATCCAGAATCTTGAGATTACCAGAATTTCTAATGTACACAGCAACTCCACCCTTTGCCCTGTTGTCATTTCCAAACCAACCCCGATCTCTTCTCTAAGTTGTGTAGTTCGTGATCGCGACGTTAGCATCGGGTACCACCTTTTTTAGGTGGGTTTCGGACATTATGCTGTGCCCAATCTTCAGGGCCAGTGAGAGGACATTTATGTCCAATCGAGATTCTTTATTAAATCCACATAGCCCTTTTACAGCAGCTACTAGCTCATCAAATTTGGCAATGTCTTTGTACTCTCTTAATTTTGCAACCTCGCTGTTTTTGGTAAGGGCTGGAGGAGCCTGGCTAACTGTCGCATTCTTTACGAAACGGTTAAAGTTTTTTCCCAACCTTTTTTAAGATAATGGCGCCTCAGATCACAATTACCGTGTCTTTTCAGGCAATGGCATATTCGTCGTTGATTTTCATGGACGCAAGAACGTTGTCGTAAAAACCCTTTGTCACATTGTTAAAATAGAATTAATCGCAGCAGGCAGTACAAGCTTAGCTTCCTGCTGTACCTTTGACTATTTTTGGGGGGACCTCTTGAAACCTATGGGACCGATGAGGCAATTCTGCTGGTGCCTCCAGAGCTCTGAAACCATGAAAAGTTTGGGGGTATTCTTCTGAAAAATGGATGTTATCAGACATGTCACTCGATGTGGTAAGATATTTGAAAATAAAAAAGACACGGCTAAGGTAATAGATAATCCCTTAAACATTACAATAGTTGCCCGTTGAGTTGTGTAGATGTTAAGGTGACCTCCCACTTAAAAAATTAATTTACTTGTTAAAAATTTAGCTTGTCGTAGCAGAGGGTCTGAATTGGGCTGTCCACATGTCGGTTGGGGGTAAAAATGCCATTACTTACTCAGTTGTTGATTATAATTTTTTTATTTTTGTTGGTTGTCAGTATATCTCGGTTAATCATTAAAAAAACAATTGATGTAGATGACCATGACTTCTCCAATGACGCGGTTCCTTTATGTTCCATGAGTCCAGAGATGGCTAAGGAGATCACTCCAAGCACGAAAGTGTCTCTACCACATTTGATGCACACGATGTTAGCAGAGGTCAGTAATGTGCTGCATGACTGAGTGGGATTTTTGCATTAGACATTTTTCCTTGACTCTTTATGCAGTGCAGAGCTTTTCCACTTTTGGAAATGTGCAAAACAACAAAATTAGGAGAAAGGAAATCCAATTTTTTAAGATATGTAAACAAGAAATTCGAACCAAACGGTTCTAGAGAAAACAGGAAACCAAACACTACAAGGTGGCAACCGCCAAAAAAAGTTACTTGTGCTATAGACGAACGGCTAAACCCAACTAACTTACCCAAGCCGAGGAAAAAGAACTTGTGAGAGGGACTGTGCTTCTTCGTCACCAACTTGTGCAAGAGAAAGGCGTTTCCACAGCCAGGTACAAAGTTCCTGTTTTCTTTCACTTTCACATCCTGAGAGAACAATCAACAGACCGTTTCCATCTCCACCTCTAAAATTAGGAATGGGATGAATATCAAGGATGAAGTAATCATCTCTCAAGCGACCTAGCAAGAGGGTGTACGGTTGGCACGTATAAATCTGGAAATCATATTTTGAACAGTCCATTGCATCTAGGCCTTGCAGAAGATTTGCACGACCTTGAGGTGAGAATATAGCGTCCTTTGTATAATTTTCTCAGCAAGTTCAACAGAATCAGGAAGTAAGCCTTTCCTCTTAAGGACGGTGAGGCATTCCAGAGAATCACAACGCCGCTTTTCCCTGAAAGTGTTAAACTTTCTAGGTCGTGAAGAATTATTTCCTGAAATATTCCAGGTACCAGTTGTCATTCATCTCTTCTTCTTGCGTAGCATTTACGATTTTCTGTGCCGCTACCAGGCAAAGAAAAGTACAGGAATCCGTACCATCGTTAGCTGGCGCAATACCTGCTAAATCAGTAACAGCAGTGGACTTAGACCGCTCAATTGCTTCTGCTAATCGCTTATTGGCTTCTTCGATAGGTATGGATTGGCTGACTTTATGAGATGTATATTTGCCAGGATTTTCCTTGGCAGTATTGGCCTTTAGCTGCCAAAGAACTTCTTGGGCGCTCGGACGTAAGAACGCATCGTAGTTAGCGCACATCTCAAACATTTTCACAATATCAACCCACAATGATGCCTGAAGGCGATGATATTGTGTTGGGCTGCTAGGTTTCAGCTGACCTTTCATCTTCTCTTGCAGCTAAGAAAGATATGGGTTGGCTCTCATTCTTCATGTCCGCCATCAACTTCTTACATACGCATATCCTGTGATCTGCTAAAGATGTCAAATTTGTTTGGTCCACAGCTTGTTGATAACTAGAGTTTGGAAATATTATTCTTAAGGCTCTTCTTTGTAGAGATTCAATAGCATCAAAAAGGTATGCAGGAATATCTTGCCATAGTTGTGCAGCATACTCTAAGTCCAATCTGATATTATATGTGTATACCTTTAGCATGTCTTCTGGCATGAATCCTGCGCACTTCAATAACCTAAGAGTGTACAATCTCTTAGCCGCCTTAACAATTACGTATTCAACATGAGCGTTCCATTTTAAGGTTATCGCTAATTACAACTGCTAAAAGCTTATACGACCTTACTCGCTCTACTTCTTGATTTCTGACACTTATAGGTCGCATAGCAGTAATCAAATTCTTCATGAAATTCACGTACATTTCTTTACATTTTTTGGGATTTAGTTTCATCCTGTGTTCAATACAATGGTCATGGATTTCTCTGACAACTACATCCAGCCTACTAATAGAGTTTCTTGGGATAATCTCAAATGCAGTAGTGTCATCGACATACTTCGTACGTATATGCCAATTCATGTACAGCTTGTTTTCCATGACAGCAAAGAGCGTTAATCCGAGTTTTGTTCCCTGTGGGATGCCACCATCGACTTGTTTTCATGATGACTGAGAGGAGCCGTCGACGCATACTGCTTGTGTTCGGTTAGAAAGGAAGGAGCGTACCAATAAAAACAGAGTTTGATCAATGTTAAAAGATCTAAGTTCATCTAGTAATATTGAGTGGTCTAGGACATCAAAACCTTTAGTAGAATCTGCAAAAAATATCCGAACAGAACAGTTTCCTGAACAACAGCTTCGTGTATAGCTTGCATTAAATAAATCAATGCATGCACTGTAGAGTGCCCATGGCGTGCATATTGACGTGGGTCAATAGTATCAGACACCTGTCCTGAAAGTCTTTTGTTTGTAAGACAGATAGTAAGTACAATTGGTCTCAAGCCCGATTTAATGTTTTGAGGGGGGCAAACTTTAGGGACTGGTGAGATAATTGACCCTTTTAAAGTGTCAGGCACAAACCCCTCTCTCAACGATTCATTGTAAATATCTTGGATTAGTGGTGCTAATTCGGGTGCGAATTGCTTTAACAGTTTGTTCTATCTGGACCCACCACTTTATGTGTAGACAATTTATGCAAGAAGGATGAAACCTCTTCTAAGGAAACAAGCAAATCTGGTGGAACTACGTTGGGCGGAGTTTGGGCTGGCATTAAGGTTTCAAACTCCTGAGTTATAATAGTGAAAAAAAACATTAATTTGGGTAGCCAACTCTGCAGGACTAGTGATGACGTCACTTAGGAATTGATGGTACCATTCCCGCTTACCAAATGTGTCCTGTCCGGTCAGGTATTTGATGTCATGCCACCATTTCTTGGGGTTAGTTTCAGCCAGACCGTCCACTTTGTTGTTATAATGTGAGCGCTTCGCTGTGTTAATAGCGCCATGGACTCTATTCCACCAAGCCCTATAGACTGGTGAGTATTTCCTATATTTAATAAATGCTGCTTGTCGCTTCTCAATCACAGATTACAATTTCACAGTGATCTAAGGTTTATCATATACATGAGTTTTTACTGTTTTCCATGGAAAAAAGGTTTCAATAGCCAAGCTAAGTTCCTTCGAGAACAACTAAAACTTAGAGGCACGTGAGGCGGCATTGTAAACTTTAGTTGTAATCCAGGATCCAAACTCTCTCCAGTTGCTTGTGCAGTTCTGTCTTCTATGAACTTTTTGTATAGAATCATGTTGAGGTGGATGTTTTAAAGTTGAGCGCACTAGGACGGTAAAGTGGTCCCAAGCTTGGGTAGCCTCTAAAGATCGAAGGTGTGGGGTCTATGAGCAAAAAAACCAGTCAAGTATCCCAGAGACTCTTGTGATGAATTGAACTAGCTGTTTCAAGTGGTTAGTTCTAGAAATAGAGTCTGAGTGCAGGCCATCTGAAGTCGGATTAAAATCGCCGGTTAAAATAGCTGTTACGTTTGGATGTTTCAAAAGATACATATCCATATTCCTCTGAATATGGTCACGAAGAGTCGCATTTTCCACTTCTCCGTTAGCAGTTGAATGCTAAACAACACCTAGAAAAATTTATGGAAATATTTTGTGGGGGTGAATGTGGTCTTAATTGAACCCAGATAGATTCCACTTCCTCGTGTTCCATTTCTAGTAATTGTGAAAAGTCCGAACCCAGCTGAAGGGGACTAGCTCCGGGTCGGCTTCACAGAAAAGAGACACGTACTTTGTTGGTTCAGCAAACTTTGTATTTCTTCTAAAGCTTCAGTGTTGTTACAAGTCAACTTAATCTCACACTAGCTTGTACTATCTCTCTCTGACAAAAGCCTGTTGTAGCTCCTTTTATCCTGACTGGACATGACAGGTGCCAATCCTAATCATTTGAAATTTAGTCCGATTGGCTGTAAGGAATATTACCATATTTTCCTTCGAGGTTATGACGCAGTCCGAAAATCAGCTTTAACTATAAAATTCACTTAAGTCCAGCTAATGTCCAGTCAAAACAAAATAGTCAGAGATACATAAGGATCACCAAGAATGTATTTGTATATATAAATCGCTGGTTCACACTATCGTTACCTCAAAAAGTACAACTGATCAACTTTTGTACATTACACAAGTTGTCGTTTAAAGTCTTCTTGTAGGAATAATTAACAATACTAATTTGTCCCGCCTTTTCAATATATTAACTCAAAGTTGTTTACGAGTTTTGCAATAAAACTAATTAGCGTACAAATATAATTACACGGATTATCCAACAAAAGAGTTCACTTGACAACCAGTCTCAAACAATTGTTAAGCAACTACACTTAATGAAGTATAACTAAATGATTTGATCAGGAGATCTCGATGGACGAGGTTTCTGTCACTAAAACGCAAGCCAACTCAAATACTAAGATCTTGAAAACTTAGGAGAGTAATAAAAACAGTATGTTCCAGGTGAGACTTTGTTTTTCTGGAAAGGTTTTGTTTGGTCAAGGAAAAGTCAATTAAGGCCAACGGAGCGTATCCTTTGTTTTACCAGCGCGTCCAATTAGTATGAACAAAAGAGAGATTTTAACAAAAGATAAATCTTACTATTTAAGTCACTTTAAGGCCGGCACGTGCGTTTTCGAAATCTCTCAACCAAAACAAACAGATATAATAAACCTTGCACACTTTTGCGTAAGTAAAATAACACTCAAAATAATTCAAAATAGTGGCTGTTTTTGAGTACTTTAACATAATCGCTTACACGGAATATTCTCTTTGATGTATACGCAAACGCCACCACCGGGCTGGTTTTTCTTGTCATTTCTCATCTCAATAACAAGAATCCAGGTAGTGAGACAGCCGAATCTGGTACCAGTTGCAAAAGCCACGTCTCTGTTATGCAAATCACATCAGTTTTATTGTAAATGGCGACTACCTTGTTAGATAACTTGCGAGAGTTTGTAGCTAAAATAGAAGGGACCTCGTAAGACTTTGCCTACGGGACTCCCCTGATTTCTGCCATGATACTGTGAGACTGTCACAGAAAGGACTCGTGTGGTGATTCGCACTCTAATCTGTTCCTTCGAAGAGATGGTAGCATCCTGATGGACCTGTCTCTTTCGGTTTGGAGATTGTTTGCCAGCTGGAACTCCCCTAAACTGGAGAATATCAAGATCTTTGAGATAGATAGATAGATAGATTCGATTCGATTCGATTCACTTTTATTTGAATACGGTAATTTCATAAGTTACATAACTTCTTTACATGAAAGCCGTATAGAAACAGAAGTAAATACTGTACAACTACACTAAAATTATGTACAAATAATAAAATATAGTAAAATGTAGTCAACAGTTTGCCTGCCTACTAGCCAGTTTTCTTTTAAAGATAGCTTTAGATTCGGACGCTTTTATGTCATTTGGTAATGAATTCCACAGCATTCCTCCTCTGTATGAGAAAGACCCCTTATAATATTCTGTTTTTGGAACGTGGTCCAGTACAACATTATATTCCACATTTCTTAGCATAGACTTATAAGGGTTGTTCTCACAGACATTCGAGAAAAGATCGCTTAAGTAACTAGGTACATTTCCATTCATTCATTCATTCGCTTAAGTAACTAGGTACATTTCCATTCATTCATTTCCATAGATAGATAGATAGATAGATAGCTTTATTAAAAATCCATTGCAGCCCAAGGGCTGGATTACCGACTGTACAATACGTTGAATACTAAGACTAACTATTATAAATAAATAACAGTAAATAAATAAAACAAAGGAACAAAATACTGAAGTCATGAAATTTAAGAAAATAGCCGCGAATTTACAATAAAACCATTAGAAAATAGCCGCATTATGCATGATAAAACTATTCATTAGTCTATTTGTTCTACAAAGAGGTACGTTAAAAGCGCGCTTTCTCCTTAAGGCTACAGTACTAAGATTACGTGGCGGCAAAAGGCCATGTAATTTGTGAAGGCTGTTGTCCTTAATCTCATTGAATAGGCGCTCTGTCAGCCATTGGCGCCGTTGGTGGAGGGTGGCAATATTGCACTCTTTTAGAGCCTCTTGATAGCCTAAATCTAGGAAAATAATTCTAAGTGCACGGCGCTGAATTTTCTCTAGCTCTTCAGAGAGATACTCAGGCAGACCATTGTGGAAAACTTGGCAGGCATATTCAGACATGGGCCGGATACACGTAGTATAGAAACAAAGTAGCTGCGCAGGATCTCCTTTTGCACGCTTAAGCTGCCTTAAAAGATATAGCCTAGAGGCTCCTTTTTTGATAACATTCTCTATGTGAGCGTTCCACTTTAGATTGTTTGAAATTGTGAGACCAAGAAGTTTTGCGCTAGTTACAACCTCAATTGGTTTGTTGTTAATAGTAACTGCTTCGAAAGGATCTACAGACCTTGAGAAACTTATCTGCAACTCTTTACACTTGGTCTCATTCAATTGGAACTTATCTATTTCGGCTTGCCTAACTAGGTCGTCTACAGCAAATTGGATTCCACTTGGTTGGCCCTTGTGGACTGTCTCGGCCATCGATGTGTCATCGACGTACTTCCAAAGGTTGACGCCATTGACATTGATGTCATTTATCATTACCAGGAAGAGCCAGGGCCCCAATTTGGTCCCCTGCGGGACACCTGCCCTGACAGATCCCCAATCCGAGTAGCAATCGTGGGCGAGTTTCACTCGTTGCTTCCTGTCAGTAAGAAAATCTGCAATCCAGTCCAGCACCCAAGGTGGTAGCTCATAATCAGTAAGTTTAGCCATAAGAATGGCGTGGTCGATGAGATCGAATGCTTTCCTAAAGTCAAAGAGCACCACGCGCACAGTAGAACCGTTGCCGTCAGTATTCTTATACCAGTTGTGGAGCATGCTGATCAGGGCATGCACTGTGCTGGAGTTCGGAACAGTCCCATATTGGTTCTGGTCAATCTTCGCAAGGACGGCAGGCTTGATGTAGCCGTCAACGACAAACTCTTCCCCGACTTTGGAGAGAATTGGAGTCAACGAAATGGGTCTCAGGTGTTTGTTCACATCGCTAACAAGTGAAGTCTTCGGGAGGGGTGTAATGTCCGCTTTCTTCCACGAAGTTGGAAGGCGACGCTCCAAATAGGAAGAATTCAAGATGTCTGCCACTGGTGCAGCCAATAAGTCCGCGTTTTCTTTTAATACCCAAGAAGGGATTCCATCAGGTCCGGATGCTTTGTTCGTATTAAGCGCCGATAGTTTCTCAAAGACTGAAAACTCAGATATCGGACGGGGAAGATCTTGTTGGCATGTATACGCGCGCGCACGCGCGTGTGCATCAGGCGTGACTAGAGGGGTGAAAGCGGTCATTGGTGACAAAAAAGCGTCGTTAATAACATTGGCCAAATGTCTAGGGTCTTCCCCCTCATCCGCAAGGTGTTGAAGGTCTGCGATGGGGCTCGCGCGCTCGACCTTAGAAAAACCACTTAGCTGTTTGATTTCCTTCCACCATTGGGCAGGTTTACAAGCCTTAAGATCTTTGACTTTGGCATCATAATACTTTGCTCGACACGCCTTCCGATCTCTGTTCACTTTATTCCGGAGCTGTTTGTACTCAGCCAAATTGTTGTTGGCCAATGCCTTTTGCCGGCGGCGAATAAGGCGTTTAAGAGAGTTATTCATCCATGGCGCCTCGTTCACTGATATCGACTTTTCTTTCAAGGGCATGATTGCGTCCATTCCGGAGATGATAGCTTCTTCCATTAACTGTACTTTCTCATCACATGTATCTTTGTTCTTTACAAGGTCGGCGATGTTGACTTTTTCCAAGTATGAACTCAGGGCGACCCTGTAACTTTCCCGCTGGTCTCTTGAAATGATGGATCGTTTTAATGGTTGAGATTTACAGCGAGACAAGGGCTGAAGTTCAACAGATGCGTGATCTGACAGACCAAAAGCTGGGCGTTTTATTGGCTCCTCATAGAATTCTTTGATGTTGGTCAAAACGAGATCCAGAGTCTGATTTCCTCGTGTATGGAATTTGACAATTTGTTTCAGCTTAAAAGCGTTCCTAAAACTCGAGGTATCGAGTCTGTTAAAATCCCCCATGATCAAAACTCCACAGTTTGAAAAACGCGATTCAATTGTAGACATTGAGTCGTGGAGATAGAGCAAGATCTCAGAGTCAGAAACGCCTTTGTCTGTCTGTGGATGGTAAACATTGGCAATGATTATACAAGATAATCCCCTAGGGAGGCGCGAAGGTCGTAATTGAAGCCAAATTGCTTCAATTTTATCATCATGTAGATCTTCTAAAACGGTATACTTCAGCCCTTTCTTGATGTAGGTACAAACGCCTCCGTGTGTGACGTCTATCCTGTCTCTTCTCACTAAGTTATACCCAGGAATACACACGACATTGTCGTGAATGTGGTCGCGCAACCAGGTCTCTGTTATGCAGGCAATGTCCAAGTTTGCATTTGTAATAACATTAGAGACTTCATCCACTTTGGGGGCCAAAGACATTACGTTCGACAATAAAACAGACGGAACGTAGACTTTCCTCGCTCCTTGTTGGTTTTGTTGTGATGGAGAAATGGTTATACAATTAACCATGTTTCGGTGTCGCCGGGAGCTTCGTGAATGATTGATACGTTTGGTTAACTGCACTTCGATGGGATAGCGACATCTGTTTGCTCTTTCCCTCACTCGGCGGCCGGCTCTTATCCCTCTAAAACAGGGCCACATGCGCCTAACATCCTTGCAAAGATTTTGAAACTGATAAAACTCCATAAGACTTAAAAATAAAAACAAATTTCCAATAAAATTAGCGGAGCTAAAAAGTGCAGCCAAGCACGGCGCATTTACATTTGCTTTTAGTGTATGAAGCAAATCTTGGGACAGGTTGAAGTACCGAGAGAAGGGTTTCACGTGAATATAAACATAAACATCTAGGCGAGTGTGGAGGAGTGTTGAGATCGGGAGTTCTCAATTTCTGGAGCGCCAGGGTTTATTTCCGCGTCCATGAAGACCGTAAGATTGAAGTCTGGGTCTTTGAAAAACCGCATTTGGTGGATTTCAGTTCAGGTTGAGGGAAACGAGTGAAACCAGAATGACTGTATTCCGGCAAAACAAGGCGAAGGAAACTCGCACTGATAAACATGAACTTTGGTAATGGTGACCGATGGATCTATCACCATCTCAAGTTGGCTGAGGAGGCAGCATTCTGCCCGAGGTCTGTATGGTAAGTACAGCGCCTCATAGTACCTTTTCACCTCAGATGTGATGTATAAAAAGTATAAAAGGTTGGTTTACACACCCCCAGTTTTGTTGGCAAGATTTTGTAAAGTAAACTTGACGAAAGCAAAAAATTTGGTCTCATTTGTTTTCCAAGAATTTGTTTTCCAGGTCTAATCTACTGTGATCAAGAGCCATTATGGCTCTCTAATGTGATGGAAGATGATTGCTATTTTTGGCGTGTACATATAAGGTTATCAATTCGATGTAAGATGTTTCACTCTAAAATCACTTAGCCTTACCCTTCAAAGTCACATGAATGGGCCCTTAAGTTCACTAATTTGTGGATTACAAATGTATTGTTTGATTTAAATTATAAAATTATTAATGCGAGCTTCGCTTTTAGCCTTAGCTAAATCTATATATTATTTTTAAAGACTTCCCAGTAAAATAAATAGTTTGATCTATAAAGCTGCCAATCCTTGCCACTGCTTTCTATATTTTCTGGATCTGCCTCTTTGGGCAGTGTCAAGTTGGAGTGTGACCTGCAGAATCTCACTGTAAAGCCTATTTACAACCTTTATTATATTTTATTGATTGACAATCAATATTTACAGTAGGTAGCTTTTAACTCACTGTTACTGTTATTTTCTGTAGCCATTATTCTGAATGTGCCTTATATACATATATACACTTGACTAAAAATAAACCTATAAACTGGTAACATACTGCATGTACATTTCTTTACCAAATTTGTGGCAAATTTAGTCATTTTATTTCTTTGTGATAAGACTGGCCCTCAGTGCCTTGTTTCAAAGTAAAAAGTTACTTTACATTCTGCTAATACAATTGAGGCAGTAACATAACATTTCATTTAAAGAATAGCTATATGCCACCATATATTTTGGAAAAAGGTGTTTAGAGCCCTGGGGGTACTCCCTATAATGGCCTATACGGGGAGGCTCCGCTCGATATGGGTACCTTTTTCAGGCTTCAGGTATATGAAAGGGTAGGGATTTTACTCAATTCAGTATACGAAAGGGTAGGAGAATCTGTCATTTGGGTCCTTGAGAGGGCTGAAAGGGCTAACAGATGAATTTTATGGTTT